>JAJIZL010000117.1:76046-95571 GCA_023969395.1 Amblyomma maculatum
TAGGAGGAGGAGGAGGAGGAGGAGGAGGAGGAGGAGGAGGAGGAGGAGGAGGAGGAGGAGGAGGAGGAAAAACTTTAATGAAACGCAGTTTAAGCGTCGAGAATGTCCTGTGCCAGGGTCACCAAGGCTAACTGGTCTTTCAGCTGGTCAGAGCCTAACCAAGCCCGCCACGTTGGGGGAGAAGGCCGTGGAAAGTAAGGTGACTGAACTGCAACAGGGCAGGAAAACATGCAGTTTTCTAAAGTGAGCATAGGGTTCAGGACAATTCGGGCATGCAGGAGAATGTGTGATGCGGTAGAGAAACAATCGGGTAGGAGTAAGTAGTGCATTTAGGTGTATGCGTCGAAGAATGCACACTTGTGTGTAGTGAGGATTTATCCGGAAGAGGAAGTGTACGAAGAGTCTCTGTAATGTTGCTATTGTGAAGATTGGTTTCGTTTTTGTATTGAAGAGCAACCTTTTATGTGGGTAGATAAGGCCAGGGAATCGGCGCCCGCGGTGCTGAAGTTCGCCGGTGAGGCGATGCTGTGCCTCAATGCTTGGGATCCCAGCGTGACAAGGGATCCATCTTAGTGTGACAGTGCGGGGACGTAGTTTGGTAAGAACTTTTTGTCGATCATTCTGTAGTTCTTCAGAAATGCGACCGGCATGAATGGCGCTATAGCCTGTATTGAATTAACATGCATATCCTGCAGGATTAGGGGGTGCTAGTGAGAGGTCTTGAATATTGGCGACTATTTGTAGGGTCGCTGTTGGAGGAGGATCTATGTAAGGACCGACGGTACGTACCACTACCTAGCTGCCGCTCTCAATTGTGTTAGCAGCTGCTCCGACATTAGTTTGTGATGGATCTGTGTAGAAGATCGCTGATTCAGTAAGATGACCGCGAGCGAAACGCCTGCCTGGATTAGTACCGGCGGCAACGTTTTTTTTTTTTGGAATGGGTGTTACTCTTAGGTTGTCTGGGAGCGGGAAAGGAGGGGTGATCATAGGGAGGTCGATAGGTTTGAGTACAACTTGCTGAAGTATCCAATGTCCTTGTTTTGTGCTAGAAAGACGCGCCATTTCCCGGTATCGATGTTGCTGTATGAAGTCCACAAGGGGAAATAACAGCCCCGCAGAGTATAGGCGCTCAAGGGACGTATGTACAGGGACGTTAAGGGTAGCCTTGTACAGTGTGTGAAGCGCAACCACATTCTGATGTCTTTAGTGACAGGTATCGAATGGAACTTTACAGATAATTTTTCGGAGTGCTAATGCGAGGACAAGCTACCTGATTTGACCCTCGCGTAGCCTGGCGTGCTTAATGATAATGCAACAGTCTAGGTGCATAGGCTGATTGCAAACTTGAATGGTTGTAGAAATATACTGACCTGATTAGAATTGGCTCATGGATATCACGTCCAAGGATTCGGCAGGACGATACGCGAGGGATGGGGTAACCTGCCATTGTGAGAGTGATTATATGGTTGTGTTGGCGTTGATAGCGGAGTTTTGCTATGAGCAGCAATTCGAAATTTCTAGGTGCTGGAAATAGCCCTATTTTGTCAAGATAGCTAGTGACTGCATCGACGATGTCCGCTAATGCTCCAGGAGACCCCGAAGTGCACCAATTGAGTAAGGTCGTCAGCATAGAATTAATGTTTTAGGTTTGGGAAAGTATATGAAGCTGGACAGAAAAGTAAACTGGTTTTTTTTCTTCAGTAGCCGTTTTTGTCTAAACTAACAGAGCAGCCATGCCGATGGCCAGAGTAGCCAGAAAGCGCTCAAAACCAGGCTGCGGCTCAATGGTCGCTGACGCTGGCCCAGCTCGCCGGCTGAAAGTGTAAACCTAGATAGCTAAACTCTTTAAATATGGCTGACGGACGTTTGAGCCCTCGATCTCCTTCCCTAGATGATAAAAAGCAAATAAAAAAAGTAAGTGGGAAACATGCGCGCCATGCGTTTACGTCTCCAGGCCGCTGTCCCGCTGGCCGAACGCCGATTTTTTAAAAGCAGGCATTTTGTCATGCTCTATCAGCGCACCGTTATCTTTTATTTTCTCAGAAGTGCTAAGATAACGTTATCAGAGCAGAATTGGCACCAACACGGAAGCGGAAGATGCGAACAATCGAGTGTACCCTTAACTCAAGTACTTCATTAGATCGCGGTATGTATTATGTAGCGCTTTATGATGACATCACTGTCGAGGGTCCGAAATGCAGTACGTTCGCTGTACCTGCCATCTCACCGCCATATATGGGGATTTTTTATTGCTTTTTTGTTTTCTGTAGCATGGGTAAAAGACGGAAGAAAAAATTTTGAAATAAACCGCAAAAAAAAGTACATACGCCCAATTTATTACGGTCTGGCCGCGAGGAAAGAGACGCAGTCAGAGCCCATTCATCCTTCCAAAAGTAACGCCGTTATTAGAGCTTGTCGTCATCCTCCTCACTCACTTGGAACTTAGCCCTCAGTATCTCTAGTCATAGCAGCCTCCCCCCCCCCCCCCTCCCCCCCCGCCTTCTCCCTCCGCTCTACTCGCCAGCACCTGTCACGTTGGAGTAAGCATTTTTAAGCGATAGCTATTACGGCTCGTTCGGTCGAAAAGACATCGGCGTAGTAGTAGTGGTAGCTTAACCAATATGATACTACCGATATGGTGTTCAATTATTTGACCTTTAATGGCAGATACGGAGTGTTCGTTCTTGTAGTTGACGGCGTCCTCGACACCATATATAGTCTCGACAATTTAAATGTTGCAAAACCATGTCTGTTCATATCTACACGTAAGCCTAACCAAAGCAGAACAAGCAAAACGAAGCTTTCGCTTCGTCTTACTACGTTTATTAGGCTTATACTTCAGCCACATTTTTTTCCTTGCACGCACTAAGTTGAGGGGGAGAGGAGGAGCATCATTTTTAATCACGATACGTTTGGTGCTAGTGAAACAATATAGTTTAAAATTCTATTGCTTGTGAGCGTTTTCTAGTTTTAGTAAATAGCTTTTCATATATCCTTTAAATCCGCTATCTCGTCTACTGTTAAGGCGATGCTTAAACGTCCCCCTGTGTTCAGTGATTTATGCATGAAATGTATTCTGGCAAAATTAAGTAACGTTGCATGCTGATTTCAGAGGTATGTTTTATTTGAAGCTATGTGGTAGTATAGTTGAGTAATTACAATTAATAAGCTCGCGGAGTCATCCTTAGGGCGTTAAATAATTAGAGGAAAGTGAAGAGATGGAGAAGCGCTATACAAGCAGTAAAAACAAGGCCTGGGGCCGATTGTGGCACCGCGATCATCAGCTTCTTGTTGCCAAAATTAAGCTACGATTGAGTAAAACGCAGAAAACTAGAAGGCCTTCCAGGTATGATCTGGATCAAATTCCATTAGAATATGCAGTGGAAGTGAGGAATCGATTACAAGAATTAGATCTAGAAGACAGACAGCCCGAAGAGATGTGGACTGATGTTCGTGATATAATACAAGAAGTTGCTACTAAGGTAGTTCCAAAGCAAAAGAAATGCAAGAAAGCAAACTGGTTATGTGAAGAGGCTTTGCAAATAGCTGAGGAAAAGAGGATGGCAAAAGTTATGGGGGAAAGAGAAAGATACAAGGTTCTCAATGCGGATTTTCAGAAAATAGCAAGGAGAGATAAGAATGCCTTCCTGAACATACAGTGCCAAGCAGTTGAGGACAACAGCCAATTAAGGAACACAAGAGCTCTGTATAAGACAATCAAAGATATCAAAGGAAGCTTCTGTGCTAAGCTGGGCGCGATAAAGGACAAACGAGGCAAGGACCTCACTGAAGCCTCAGAGAAAAAGAAGAGGTGGCAGGAATACACAGAAGAACTGTACAAGAAGGACCCCAATGTGCAAACCCAACATAAGATGGTTGTGATTACTGATCTCGAGCCGGGCATCCTGAAGAGTGAAGTTGAATGGGCCTTAGGCAGCCTTGCAAAGAACAAAGCTAGCGGATGGCATTCCAGCTGAGTTGCTTCAAAACCTCAACCATGACGCTGTTAACATTCTGCATACATTATGTCAGAAGATTTGGACAACCCTGCAGTGGCCACAGGATTGGAGGAGGTCAGTTTACATCCCCATTCCAAAGAAAGGCAGTGCCAAAGATTGTTCCAACTACCGCACGATCGCGCTTATTTCGCATGCTAGCAAGGAGATGTTGAGAATCCTCCAAGGTAGGCTGCAGAAGTATGTGGATCGGGAGCTTCCGGACGTGCAAGCTGGGTTTCGCAAGGGCAGAGGAACTAGAGACCAAATTGCCAACTTTCGCTGGATCATGGAAAAAGCAAGAGAGTTCCAGAAGCCCATCTACTTCTGCTTTATTGATTATGCGAAAGCGTTTGACTGCGCAGATCACAGCAGATTGTGGCAAGCTCTCCAAGAGATGGGAGTTCCAATTCACCTCATCTGTCTCCTCAGGAACCTGTATGAAGGACAAGAGGCCACAGTCAGAACTGGGCATGGTCTTACTGATTGGTTTCCGATCGAGAAAGGAGTGAGGCAAGGCTGCATACTGTCGCCCTGTCTCTTTAACCTATATGCAGAGTGCATCATGAGGAAGGCCGGTCTGGTCGAGTCTTCAGCTGGAGTGAAGATTGCTGGAAAACGTATCAACAACCTTAGATATGCGGATGATACCACTTTAATGACAGAAAGTGAAGTGGAACTCAAGAGACTTCTGAAGCGCGTGAAAGAAGAGAGTGAGAAGTTTGGGCTTAAACTGAACATTAAAAAGACAAAGATCATGGCGTCTTGCCCTATCAAGTCCTGGAGCATCAATGGACAAGAAGTGGAAGCTGTGACAGATTTTCTCTTCTTGGGCTCCAAGATTACCTCTGAAGGAGACTGCAGCCATCAAATTAGGAGAAGCCTGCTTCTGGGAAAGAGAGCCATGGCTAGCCTTGACCGCCTAGTAAAGAGTAGAGACATTAGTCTGCCAACCAAGATTCGTATAACTCGTGCTATGGTCTTTCCAGTTGTGATGTACGGATGCGAGAGTTGGACTGTGAAAAAGGCTGACCGCCGAAGAATTGACGCGTTTGAATTGTGGTGCTGGCGAAGACTCTTGAGAGTTCCCTGGACTGCCAGAAGGTCAAATCAGTCGATATTGTCCTGACTGCTCATTGGAGGGTCCCTGACTGCTCATTGGACCCTGACTGCTCATTGGAGGGTCCAATTCTAAAGTTAAAGCTCAGCTACTTTGGTCATCTGATGAGAAGAGAGGAGTCGCTGGAGAAAGATTTGATGTTGGGAAAGGTTGAGGGGCGCCGGAGAAGGGGTAGGCAGCGAACGCGATGGTTAGATGGCATCCTCGAGGCACTGCAGATGAAATTATGTGATGTTAGGAAGATAGTGAGAGACCGGAAAGCGTGGCGTGACATGGTCCATAGGGTCACGAATAGTCGGACACGACTGAACGACTGAACTGAACTGTAGAAGTTTCGACTGTCAGTAAGACTGAAACTGTGTGCTGTACGGTAAATTTTCTTAAACTGCTCAGTATATATAGAAATAAAAGTTGAAATTTATCATTCACAACTGCATAACAAATGCCTTCTTTACAAATGGGGGTGTGGATTCATGCGTATCCCTAGTGAACCTACTTCAACTCCTTTCCTTTCAAGAACACATGGAGCATATATTACTGCGCTTTGTGGTGTGTGCTCCCCGTGTCCTTGTTCTTCGTCACGCTGTGTGTGTGGAAGCCTGATGTGCCAACACACCCAGCAACTGGTTATAAGCAAGTTTTTTTTTTTTTTTAACAAAAACTTTTTACACGCACGAAGGCTAGAAAATAAAATCAGAACTTGGTTTGATTTGATTTATGGGTTCAACGTCCCAAAGCGACTCAGGCTATGAGAGAAGGTGTGGCGGAGGGCTGTGAAAATTTCGACCACCTGAGGCTCTTTAACGTGCATTGACATCGCACAGCCCCTGAGCAAAATGAGCACTTGAGGAGAAAGAACATTACTGGCGAGAATAGATAAACAATATATTTTTCGAAGCCTTCTCTGGTTCTGTTAGCAAGCTCTTGCTTGCTGTGATTTCAGCCCCCTACAGTTTGTGCGAAGTAAGCTTATACCGAGTGCTAAGAAAACTGTTGCAACGTGGTTTCCTGCTCTTTGTGACCTGTTCTTCTCATTGTACTGGGCGGAAGGCATGTGATAAACGTAAGACCGTTAAGACAATGTATTTTCGTTCAATTTTACTTTTTTTCATCATTGTATCATATCTATCTGCTCAAAAGAAACTAGCACGTCACACACACACATGCATGTTGTAACAAAGCCTGCCGAGAGTAGTCTGGAATATAACTAAGTACTTAAAATGTTCCCGCTAGAAACGAGTATTCGGTGATTTTTTAAAACATAGCACATCGCACTTGCATGGGCCCTACTAGTCCAGGCAAATTGCCTTATTTAGATGCATATACTTACTGCAGGATAAGTACTCTGCTTTTCATGGCCCTGCGATTGTTTCGCGATAGGGAAAGAAATCATGGGCCGCATTCGGAGTTGGCGTCGTTATCGAAGTAACGTATATATTAACGTATATATTGCAAGTGTTGCATTGTTCCCGTTCGCAGGTGCAGAAGCTGCGTCGCATTTCTGCAGATTTGGTCCTCGAATTGGGAAAGGTGTAGTTGGACAAATCTGTTTAGGAGCGTCAAAAGTAGTGCACGGGGAGGGACATTTGCTTTAGCGACAAGATTTGAATAGGTTTTTGTTTTTGAGGGATATTACAGATCCCTTTCTACGCACCATGTTCCAAGTGATGCTCGGACTTTTATTTCCGATTCTGTTATATGAATGCAAAGAATAACTAGACACATCTGATTCTTTTATTGAAGTCGTTATTGGTGTTAGAATTTTAACCGCGCAATTTTAAAAGGAATAATTTGGGCGATGTTAAAAGAGGAACATTGTATATGGACTTAAGTGACACTGTTCTGTTAGAACCCCTGTGCGGGGCCTTATACACAGAAGGCCCGGAATGCAGTTTAATGAAGAGTGTTCAAAGAGTGCACGTGCCGGATGGCATATGAAAACGTTCTCTTTTAAAGATCATTTTCTTTTAAACACGGGCACTTTAATCGTGAAGCCATTTTAAGGGCAAGTTTGTTTTACCATGATGATCGAACTGACTATTATGCAAACAGGCAGAAATGATAGATCATTTTTTTTTTGTTGCTTGGAGGTGATTAATTTTGGCGATGTCCTACAAAGAACTTTAAGGAAAGATTTGCCTTTGAACCCGCATGGTATTAGATTTTTGCCGACTGACAACGAGGATGAAACACCTTTAGATCTGATGAGATGTAAAGGTGTTTGCGTGACTGTGCTTGCTAATGAAAGCATGATAATGCTTAAGAGCCTTCAGAGCACATGGAGATCACGGAGGCTGAGTACCACTGCGATCCAGATGCGATCCAGATGCGATCCAGATGCATCTGGATCGGGAGAGTGTGTTCACGTTCATTCAATACTTGAGTGGCTGTCAAAAATAGAACCTTTGACGCAAGTCAAGGAATTTTAAAGGGCAATGCTTAACCGAAAAGGTTTAAACGTCTTTGTTTTTTTTTTTTTTTTTTTTTTTACTGTGTTCTGCTATTGCTTGCTGTTTGTCGAAGCTCGGCAATAAAACCAAAAACAAAAAGCGGTGTTGTAGCGCAGAGTCCTCGTGCAGTGGCCAATAAAGCTTAACGAACGTGAAATGGGAGACCTGAAAAGAGTACATACCGCCTGGCAGAATCATAGTCCTGCACTCCATAATACAGCTTGGCAAAGTGGAAACCTCTGATCTTCGCCTGGAATCAGAGAAAAGAATACAAACTTATAGAGAATGTCATTAAGGTCAGGGACACAAAATTGGGGCGCAAATTGAAGCGTGCTGTAAAGGCAGCAGATAAATATTTTCGACGGCGTTGAATTTTGTCTTCATAGGTTCAATTTGTACATGCCTAGTAAGCGTACACAGTCTCTTGGGGGAGCAAAATCGTCATTTTTTGCGTACCCACGCAGAAACTTAAATAATACGAAGGAAGAGGCTCAACTAGAATTCTGGTATTAGAATTTTGCACTAATTGCCACATTTTTTTTTCTCCGTCCTACGGCGTCGGGGTGCACGAATAAGCGCCAAATGAAGACGAGAAAATAGGCGCTCCGTAGAAGGCAAGCAGTAATGAATAAACAATATTATATCCATTACCACAAACAGCTGTTTCTAAATATTGCATGTCACATGGTAACCGCGCCGTGTGCTTTTATATTTTATTTCTGCAAATTTAATAAGTACGCATGGTGCACACGGTGCAACTGACATGACCGTACCGTAGCGTAGCAACAGTGGTACTGACGTTTAAGCTGTTGACACACTGTTTGAGACGTATTTCTCCTGTACAATATCCGAGGTCGGCTTTTTGTCGGCTTTTCGCCTAACATTGCACGCGACTGCAAGAGTGCGTTATTCGAAAATGCGAGGCGATCAGACATTCCTGTCCGTCAAATGTCAAGAGAGCTAAAAAAAGCTGTCCAGACATCAAATATATGCTCCTAGAGATTGTGTAACGCCTGGAGAAGCCAAAATTTCTCTAAATTCACGACGCAATGGAAGGACACGTAGACAACACGAGACAGGATTGTGTTCGTCCTGCG
The DNA here is from genome assembly GCA_023969395.1 of Amblyomma maculatum. NCBI lineage: Eukaryota > Metazoa > Arthropoda > Arachnida > Ixodida > Ixodidae > Amblyomma > Amblyomma maculatum. The sequence continues at coordinate 84,712 of JAJIZL010000117.1, forward strand.
CACGTGTTGTCCGTTGTGTCGAGTTTCTAGCGCAATTTCCTACGGCTTCTCGAAACGATGACGAACGAGCGCTGCAGCAACACTTGTTATACTGTAACGCATTAGCATTCGTATTACAACTACACTTCTTAGCATCAGCGTTACCATCACAGGGACGCGCTTCTTTCAAGCAAACCATGAACTGGAACGGCTGCTCGGTGGAAGCATCCGTCGAGAGCGGCCGTGGAAGGTCACAGTTAACTCTGGCCTGAATACAGAGTTTCTCATGTCTGACGTTGCCCTAAAGCCTGCAGCTTTCGCAAATACGCATTAAAGGAAAAAGGCTATAGTGAGGTACAGAGCTAAATACAGTTGTTGTCTTCGAAGCTGTACCATGGCGGAAAAAAGGACAGGTATGTGTCGATGGCTAGAGATACCTGGTCACACAGAGGGACAAAGAATTAATACTAGCGCGTGTGGTATGGCACCACAAATCCCTGGCCAGTCGAAAAAAACTACAGAACTGTGTCAAAAATACGACAAAATATCCTGTAGTTCTGTCGTAACCATCAGATGTTTCTGTAGTTCTGTAGTACTTTTCTGTAGTTCTGTAGTTTTTCTGTAGTATATTTTTGTTGTCTGTAGTTCTGTAGCACTTTTCTGTTGTAACTGCAGAAATTTCTGATGTTATGACAGATTTTTCTGTTGTCACAACAGGTTTCCTGTCAAAAACCGCACAGAAATTCTGTCGTAACATCAGAAAATTTTCTGTAGTTTTTTCCGACGTAGTCGAACGAGTACCTAAAGCTCTCGATATTCTAGAAACCTACGCTTCTCCATAATTTTAAGTGCGATAAAGTTCCGTCGAAAAGACAAATAAATAAATAAAATTGGAGTACACTTCAGCTCCGCCTTTAAGGACATGGCGCTACAGTGTTTGAATGGTTCACTTTGGCAGGCGCTCGTCGCGGATCATCGTTCACGTAATGCACACACTTCGCTACTCAGTTATCACTATCCTTTTAATTTGTGTCACTATTATCCCACGCATACGCATTACAGCACGGCCGTAAGCTACCATATTACACGAATGACCACCCGACGTAGATATAAAACATTATGGTATCGCAGCGCTGACAGACAAGGACAAAGGACTATAGGGACACACACAACTGCGCTGTCCCTAGTCCTTTGTCCTTGTCTGCCAGCGCTGCGATACCATAATGTTTGATAACCACCACCAACTAGCCCAGCAGTATACCCTACGTGGCAAGCTCTCCAAGAGATGGGAGTTCCAATTCACCTCATCTGTCTCCTCAGGAACCTTTATGAAGGGCAAGAGTCCACAGTCAGAACTGGGCATGGTCTTACTGATTGGTTTCCGATTGAGAAAGGGGTGAGGCAAGGCTGCATACTGTCGCCCTGCCTATTTAACCTATATGCAGAGTGCATCATGAGGAAGGCCGGTATGGACGAGTCTTCAGCTGGAGTGAAGATCGCTGGAAAACGCATCAACAACCTTAGATATGCGGATGATACCACTTTAATGGCAGAAAGTGAATTGGATCTCAAGAGACTTCTGATGCGCGTACAAGAAGAGAGTGAGAAGTTTGGGCTTAAACTGAACATTAAAAAGACGAAGATCATGGCGTCTTGCCCTATCAAGTCCTGGAGCATCAATGGACAAGAAGTGGAAGCTGTGACAGATTTTCTGTTCTTGGGCGCCAAGATTACCTCGGAAGGAGACTGCAGCCATGAAATTAGGAGACGCCTGCTTCTGGGAAAGAGAGCAATGGTTAGCCTTGACCGCCTAGTAAAGAGCAGAGACATTAGTCTGCCAACCAAGATCCGTATAACCCGTGCTATGGTCTTTCCAGTTGTGATGTATGGATGCGAGAGTTGGACTGTGAAAAAGGCTGACCGCCGAAGAATTGACGCGTTTGAATTGTGGTGCTGGCGAAGACTCTTAAGAGTTCCTTGGACTGCCAGAAGATCAAATCAGTCGATATTGTCGACCATAAATCCTGACTGCTCATTGGAGGGTCAAATTCTAAAGTTAAAGCTCAGCTACTTTGGTCATCTGATGAGAAGAGAGGAGTCGCTGGAGAAAGATTTGATGTTGGGAAAGGTTGAGAGTCGCCGGAGAAGGGGTAGGCAGCGAACGCGATGGTTAGATGGCATTCTCGAGGCATTGCAGATGAAGCTATGTGATGTTAAGAAGATAGTGAGAGACCGGAAAGCGTGGCGTGACATGGTCCATAGGGTCACGAAGAGTCGGACACGACTGAACGCCTGAACTGAACTGATACCCTACGTAGGTATAAAGTCTCGCTTTAACCGAGCCTCACGAAAGTGCTTGCCGAGGCATGCCCGTGATATTTCACTCATAAGGTCGAAGCCAGATTTTCGGGGGAACTGGGTCTTTAACGATATATCCCTTAAAAGGTAGCCTCGCCGGGGTTGAGCAATGGCGCTCGACTACTGTGTCCAAGGATGCAGGATCGAATCCCGGCCTCGGCGGCCGCTTTTCGAAGGTGGCGAAAAGCAAGGCGCCCGTGTGCTGTGCGATGTCAGTGCACGTTGAAGAACCCCAGGTGGCCGAAATTTCCGGAGTCCTCCACTACGGCGTCTCTCACCTGAGTCGTTTTGGGATGTTAAACCTCATAAACCAAACCAAACCAAACCGAACCTTAAAAGGTGTCCGTGAAGCACGCTCTTGCAACAATGCGGTAGTCTATGAGCAGCGAACTATGACGAAACTGAAGGCTGCCGGGGAATACTTTTAACGCGACAGCACTAAAGGCCCCGTTACCAAGAAAATTCAGCGTTGGTGTTGTGAGCGAAAAATGACGGGAATGGCTCTGACAGGTGGTATAGTCTGTGGTTAGTGTGATCGGGCACTGGCCAATTTGGAAGGAGGGGTAACTTGGGCCCTTCCTTCAATGAGAATCCAGCCTTTCACGACTGTTGCATTCCGAGACACGCACGCTACCCCTATGAGGCCATTCAAATTCGCACGGTTTGGTTAAAAGGGGTTTCATATCCATGTCGGGTGGCCAATCAATCGACTGCATGACGAAGAGTGTGTGTGTGATATTAGAACAAATCCTACGATCTGTAATTAGGGCTTAGCAAAGTGCTAGCGTCCAATTAATAATACCAAATATTGGTACACAGCAAGAATAAAGGACAAATTGCTTCTGCGTCATACTCTTAAATCAGCAGCTTAAGTGTCCTCTCAAACTTTTGAACGAAAGGTGTTTTATAGCTCGTGACGCACGGGCGCGTCCTAACGTCAATTGTGCTCGTGCTTTTTTTTTTTTTTTTGCCTCTTTTTAGCCTAAGCATGGAAAGTCACACCATAGTAGTTAACCCCTATTCGACCTGTTACGTCGATATGCCGACGGGCGATGCTCGTGTAGGTAAATACGTTTGCAAATAAAAAGAACGTCGGCACAACGGTGGCAACACAACAAAGGAACATCACATGCACACCCTGAAACGACCAGTTACTGCTGTAGGGAGTCTGATTTTGCGCGGTAGGTTGAAGAAGCGATGTGAATGATAAGCGCACCTATACTTCGAACAGATAACAGGGTCCACGGTAGAAGAAAAGTGCTTCAGAATATCGGCCCGCCGCGATGGTACAATGGTTAGGGCGCTTGATTGATCATTGCACTGCCCAAAGATGCGGGATGGAACCCCGGCCGCGGCGACCATTTTTTCGATCGAGGCGCAATGCGCCCGTGTGCTGTGAGATGCCAATACACGTTAAAGGACCCCAGGCGGTCGAAATTTACAGAGAACTTCATTTCAACGTCTCTCATAGCCATAGGTCGCTTTGGAACGCTAAAACCCCCCCAACCAAACCAAGTCTCACAATAACGAATTGTGGGGCGGGTAGGTGCATCATGGAATGGAACGTCAGCGCAGCAACGGTAGCCTCTTGTGCCGTCATCGCTGGAACGCCTTTCCGTTTCACAACGCATTAACTCACTCCACGATCCGTAATTGCGAAGTACGCTTTTATCTGGAAGCACTCAACGAGAGCTATTGCACTTGCTTATCCTAGTACTTGAGCTACGTGACAGCCCACTGATAAGGCTCCAATGGACAGAACATTTGCGCTTAAGAGGTGAGGCTCTGAACTATTTCTGCCTCTGCCTCCGGTCAGATAAGACCTTTCTGATTCTGAAACTATGCACACGTCCTCTACGGCAGCTTTATACACACATTGGTGATATCGATTTATCTTGGTTCAGCAGCCAAATATCACGCTCCTGTATAGAGTTCTAATCCCAGGGGTAAAGGTGGTTCACAGAAGACCCTCATTTTCGACAACACAAGTAAAATGATTTTATTACCTCGAACTTGCATAGAATTTGGGAGACGAGGGCGTAGCTCCCTTCTGCGTTATTATTATTACGAAAACCATATACATTTTCCAGAGGCAGAGTTCAAAGGAAACCACGACATTTTTCAGCCGGCCTGTTCAGTGTAAGACGAGTGTATTCGGAAATGTGTAGGCTTGGACTAGTTGGTAATTCACAGTGAACACAAAGCGCGCATAAAGCACGGGCTTGAGGACAAAAATAAACGCTACAACGAATTGTATACAGAAGGTGGTAAGATGAGAACGTGCATCTTTCGACTGTGCATGGATATCTTCGATGCGCTATTCTAACTATAGAGTTTCTTACATAGAGGGAAAGCTTAAAGTGCTAGGCTTCAGCACCTTAGCAGAACTACAGTTCAGAACTACAGACAACAGAAAACTACTACAGAAAACTACAGAAAACTAATACAGAACTACAGGAAAATCTGACGTTTACGACAGAACTACAGAATATTTTGTCGTATTTTTGACATAGCTCTGTAGTTTTTTTCGACTGGGATTGCCTCTATTAACATCACGATACTAATTAGTTTACAGTCGTAAGCTACCATAATTTGTAACAGACTTCTAGACAGGTACAAATCACAACTTTAACTAAACTGTACGAACATTCCAGCGTGGCCTATAAGGATATCGTGTATCCCGAATATATCGAATGATTGCTTATATCGAACTCTCGTAATAACTCCTTGAAATTACCATGAAAATGTATAAACACGCTGTGTGCGTTTACCAAACTCCCGTTCAATGGGATTGGATGTGCCGAACATTCGGACGTGTCCCTGAAAGGGGCACTTCTCCTAACAGCTCTCCGACGACCACTTTTTCCGCATGGAACTGGTTCAGTAGCGCGGCCCTTGTAACATGCTGGCCGCGCTAACGCCGTAAATCGCGTGGCGAAGTGAGCGTCGGGAGTGCATGAAAGTGGTCTTCGGTTTGCCGCGTTTTTTTTTTTTCTTTCTTTCTTCATCAAGACACAGCTGTCATGCGGTGGAGCCTGCTTAGCTGATCGAAGGCAGCGCGGGAATCAACTTTACCCTCATTTTAATATAGCTATCGCAGTTATTACGGGCGTACAGGTGCCAGAATTAAATCGCTTATGATTAGTATAAATTTTATCATTGCGCTTACAGCTACCAGCACTAGAATTACATCGCCTGTGATCTGCGATGGCTTTAGCGGAAGCACTGTCCAGAGCAGCTTTAATGTTAAAAATGTTAAATGTTTAAACTCCAAAAACGCTTGTGCCGCGCAGCGCGCGAAGCGAAGAGCGCGACCTCCGGCGCACCGGTTCATCCCTGCCACTCACGGAGCGGTACACGAAGGTGAGCCCAGTGTGCTCTCCTTTCCGACGCCTGGAGTGAGATGGCGTACAGCGAGCGCGCACATCTTGGTAGCCGCACACCGCGGATAGCAATGGGCTACCGGCATGGCCGGTGGGTAGCACGTCGTTGCAGGATTCGCGCCGCTAGCTCAGGTGCACCGTATTCACACTTCTGGGCTACAGAGATGCTCATCTGAAGACAAGTTTTATATATCGAATTATTGATATATCGAATCATTTTGAAATCCCCTTAGTTTGATATATCCGGGATCGACTGTAACTTGGAATCCAGGGTCCTGGAAGTTTTGGTTCCGATCTCACCCTCTCACCTTAAAGGTGAAGACCGAGGTGGCAGCGCCTGCCAGATCGACCACGTCATGTGGTGTCGTGACGTCACCCGACGTGAGGAACGGTCAGTGTCAGGGCACGTCACCAGCCAACTACCTACCAAAAGCATGCTCGCTATTTTTAACTCGCAAAGGCGAGGCCGTATTTTTTTTGCAAAAAACAAGACCTGGTGTCTAACGTAATTTGAGTAGGGCCTACTCAATAGCGGCTTCCAAATACAGGGGGGCCGCTCCCAAAACCTGGCTCCTTTAGACGCCCTAAATTTGACTTCGAATTTTACCAGAATTGTTGTCTAACCTAATTTGGCTATAGCCGACTGAGTGGAGACTTCCAAGTTTAGGGGAGCCACTCCCAAAATTTGGCGTGCTTACGCATTCACTGCGCATAGGAGGTTAAGTGCACCGTCAGAATTCCCCGCATGCAGGCAAGAACATCAAGCAAAACTTACCAACAGGCGGATTGTAAATCATCATCATCATCATCATCGTCATCATCATCAGCAGGACCATACCCGATGCAGGGTGAAGGCCTCTCCCCTATTCCTTCAATAACCCGGTTCTGTGCTAGCTGCATCCACTTGACTCCTGCGAACTTCTTAACCTCATCCGCCCACCTAACTTTCTGCCGCTCCCTGCTACGCTTTCCTTCCTTTGGAAACCAGATTTTTACCCTAAGCGACCATCGGTTGTCCTCTCTTCTCACTACATGCCCTGCCCATGCCCATTTATTCTTCTTGATTTCCATTAGAATGTCAGTAACTTGAGTTATTTCTTTCACCCACTCTGCCCGGTTTCTATCTCTTAACGATACCCCTACCATTTTTCGTTCCATAGCCCTCTGCGTAGTCCTCAACTTAAGTAGAACCCTTTTCGTTAAATGTGGGGATCCAATGCAATATCACTTCACATGCGTATTATTGCACGCGGTCACATCGCATCACGCAACAAAGGAAGACAGAAACAATGACAACAGACACTGGGCGAAGTTGTTACTTAGCGATATATTGCAAGACGAATCATTAACGATATAATACTAAAACGAAAAGTCGAAGAAACTAGAGCGAGAAGACGTAGCTTGTTTAAACGGATTTTGAGGACAAAATGAACTTGTCCTGCATCGGAGAGTGTGCGCCGCGTTCTTATCGCAATGAGAACACTCTAGCCGCAAGCTGAGTTTTTATTTTATGACACAGAACAGACCAAAAACAAAAAAATACTAGTGGCGTCACCACCGGCTTGTCTGTAACACTGATCTTTTTTTGCGCGGGTCCCAGAGGTTACCGAAATTGTCATCCTCCGTCATCCTGTAAGTCGTCCTTCGTTTAAAAGTTACGAACAAGATAGGCGGAAAAATTCCTAAATGTACTTTTCGCAGCCGTAAACTGGTTTCTGGTTTGTGGGGTTTAACGTCCCAAAGCAACTCAGGCTATGAGAGACGCCGTAGAGGAGGACTCCGGAAATTTCGACTACCTGGGGTTCTTTAACGTGCAATGACATCGCAAAGCACACGGGCGGCTTGCTTTTCGCCTCCATCGAAAAACGGCCGCCGAGGCCGGGATTCGATCCCGCATCCTTGGGAACAGTAGTCGAGCGCCGTAACCACTGCGCCACCCCGGCGGGGGTAAACTGGTTTCTGTCGCCTGGCGAACGTCAGCATGCAATCTGTTACTGAGATCTATAATTGATTGGATCGAATTCTCTTGTGTCGTTTTAAGTTGAGAAGACAGCACCAGTAAGGAATTAGCCCCGCGGTTAAACAGCCATAAGTGAATTTTTAATGTTGCCGGCTTGATAGAGTCCAAGCCCCGGTATAATGGCCATCAGCCAGTTGAAATAAGATGGAATACAAAATCGATGAAAAGAAAAACTGCGCTATAAGACAACGACGAAGGGGAAGGAACGAGCACAACACCCTTCGTCGTTGTCTTGTAGTGGGAACATGAAACAACTAGCCCACAAGAACGTTCTTTCCAATGGATACAAAATTCTCAGCATCTTTTCATGCAATTTGGTAATACCCTGGGTAGTGCGTAGGGTTGTCCTCTCCTATTAACTACTTCATTCAGCAGTATGATAGAGAGTTCAATATGGCCCGAGCATCCGAATGTGACAGTTGTTCAGGCCACTTTCCAAGAGGAAAGGCGTCTGTTTTTTTGTTTTTTTTCCTCGATGATGAACGGTTTACGGGATGGGGCAGAAGCACTTAGGTGCAATCTTACCTCATGTTCGTGTCGAAGCTTTTCCAAAATTCCGGCAACGTGCTTGTCAACGTCTTTTTTTGTGTGAAACATCACCGTCAGTGTTTCGCGTCCCCCTCGGCACCCCGAGTTGGGCCCGAGAGCTTCAGCACAAGAGCACAGCTGCGATGCGCCGGTTGACGTGCACTGCGCGGACTTTGCATCAAACTCTTTGTTCCTGAAAGTAGCGACACTCTCCTTTCTTCAAACTGCTTTCCTCCCGAGGCAAGCGCGCTTCTCCATTGGCTGCACGCGGCACGCATCTCTGACGTTGCTAGGGGAACTAGATAGTACCGCATCGCTCCGTTAATGGCGGTGCTGTTCTCGAGGCGCCCTATGACGTGTCTAAATCTCCACAATGACGTGCCACCTGCTGAACGCATGCAGCCGGCATATCTCACTGCCATGCAGGATGTAGGAAGCAAAATATGTGCAGATCGCGATACCGACGCGCTATCAAGGAGGTGACCTTGAGAACCGTCTGCATCCGGAGGGTCCGGCGACACGGATATGAACGGTCGCGGGGCTCGAGCAACACGCCTGACGTCCATATTCAAGCCGTTGCATTATTCACGACGACCCTAACCCAGTAAATCGCCAAAGTCGGTTTAGCCGTCCGCGGTCGTGGCGAACTGTGAAGAGCATTACGTAAAGCGTTTAACAGCACGTTATCGTGGACGTAATTACCAATATTGATCGCACTCTAGTTTTCGGCCGTTGAAGGACATTTTCTGACCTGTCTGCATGAATGAGAGCAGGGTATTAGCCTCCTTTAGTATCTGTTATTAAGTTCACGCAAGTAACCTCAAAATAGAACTTCGCTGTAAAAGCTATGAAAATTTCGGAACGCCAAAGTCAGTAAAAAACAGAAGCCAGCTGCTCACCTTCTTTTTCAATTTTATGACAGTAATTTTACTCTTTCTCTTCAGATGACCTAACCTAAGGTGGCCTAGCCAACCTAACATACTATTAAAATTTCACACGGTACACTCATGTGGGACACGAAAGCGAACTAAAATAGTAGAGGTACATGAAGTTTCTGACTAAAATGAATGGGTGAAGTTTACGTAATTTATCATACTTTTTATGGAACCCTTTACAAAGGAGTTCCTTTTTTTTTCGTCCTGTCCTGTAGGATCGTCTTCCACCATCTTCGTGACGGTAGCGTTCAGGAAAGAGCATCACACTATGGCATCTTGCTGCTGACCTGTCGGACCTCGCCCTTTATTCGGCGGGCTGCTTTCAAGCATCGGCCGACTCCAAAGGCGGCTCTTTTATCCTACTCGTCTACGGGTATACGATGAGATCTGCCCATGTGCAGCACGTAAACTTATATACCTAAGCGCCCGTGCTTACGAAAGCTGAACTGCGCGCTACGCACTGCCGATCATGCGGCAGAGTCCACAGCTTCCTGCAGAGAACACTGCAACAAACATCCCACCAATCGAAATCTGGTGACTTCGCTTGCATTATAATTTCGATCATGCCGTTTCTGCTGAGTCAATATTAATGCAGTGCGGCTGTTTCTTGTGTCATTGTTAGTTCGAACAGACTATTCATTGGACGCGATGCCCGTGGAAAGTGCGCAATTTGGATTACTGATCGATGTGTAGCAGGCAAAAGTAGGGAAATGAGGTGCTCATTATGGCGTACAAGCTATACATCTTCGGGAAGCCAGGAGAAAACAAAATCAAAGAAGTAATGTTTCTATCCAAGTCCATGCCAATGTAGACACAATAAAGTGTAGCGGGTGTAAGCTACAATGGGTTATTTCGGCAACTGCACTGGCATAGAGGAAATATCTTTGAGACGAAGATATGAAGACGTGAAAAAAGCGTGGCGATGCCGATTAGTGTCGGAGCGGCTGAATGCAAAGCTCTGATTAGACCGCCGAAACAGATGTCGATGTAAAAAGCACCCTTGCACCAATTAATGCAAAACGTGCTATGGTTACCAAACAGTGCAGTACGAAAGTTGACACGAAAAACTCCCTCCTACGTTTTTCAAACAAGTCTATTGAATTCGAAACCAAATGAAATTAGAGTCGATAAGAACAGGGAAGCAGATTAAATAGAACTATTAACTAGACAATGATCCAGGTTAAGCTCCCTCAGTAGAACATCCGTCAGGAACTTATTAGCAGACTATAAAATAATCTGCAGTTTCAAGTGCTCCCTGCGATAACTGGTAAGGACTTTCTGCCACACTGCTATAGATGTATGGCAAGGAACTCGATATAATTACAGTTTTCATACTTCCCCGAATCCGGGCACAATGCTGCAAAACAAGGGACCCTTATTGCAATGAAGGTTTATTGCCGCGCTTGGAGTGCGACAACTTCACTGACAGCGAACGACGGTTGTTCCATGGGCAGTCAGCAGCGCGCTCAACCCTCGTATGCATATCGTCTTCGTTACAAGGGCCCGGCAGATAAAGGAGCCATCAAGGAGTCATGATAAGGCTCCATTCGGCAGACGTGAACTGTTTCACGGCCACGACAACGGAAATAAGATGATGTTAAGGTCTCGATGGCATAGTTCAATAATAATAATAATAATAATAATAATAATAATAATA
>JAJIZL010000117.1:122983-143773 GCA_023969395.1 Amblyomma maculatum
GAGAGAGAGAGAGAGAGAGAGAGAGAGAGAGAGAGAGAGAGAGAGAGAGAGAGAGAGAGAGAACTTTATTTGCCCCAGATGTCATGAATTAGAGTAGGTGGGACCTGTGTGGCCCCCAGGTGGGAGCGACATCCTGGGCCCATGAAATAAGTGCAAGTTGTGCGTTCTTGTTTGGCTTGGTAAGGAGTTGGTGCCAGCTTTCCGCAGAGGGAGCTGGCAGGAGGGCCCTTGGGGGCGGGTTATTTTCGCATCCCCAGAGGATGTGCGCCTGAGTTGCGGGTTTTCCGTCATTGCGATTTGAACATGCGGGAAGAAAGACGCGCGTCGCAACAGCCGTCGTCCACCACCGAAGCAGTGGCAAGTGCCATGATGGCTTGCAACAGATACAAGTCCGGTGGCAGGCTATAGCACCGCCGCAAGCGGCGGTAACCGACCTGTCCCAGCCCCGTAGGGCCAGGAGCAGCCACCCTTCAATGCGCCCAGTAGTAGTAGTAGTAGCTTTATCGAAATAAAGGAATTTGGGGCATGGAGGCGTTGTGGTGGTGAAAAACGTTTAATGTCTCAAAGGGGTGGAGGTATGCATGAGCGGGATCTTTGAAGATCCGGCCCTCACAAATACTAAGTGGGGTTCTTAGTAGGGGACCCCAGTGACATGCCGTTTCCCGGAAAAGCAGAAAATAAAGCAAGGGTAACTTCTCCACCGATGAACCAGCTAGCTCAGCATTACATATGTTGTCTATGAACTTATCGCGAAAGGCAAGTTCTTATATTAGAGATAGTGTATACCTGGAGTGGAAAAAAAATTAGTTGTGGTTTAACTCTGGTTAACCCTAGTTGAATTACGATAGCAACGGCGGAAGCTTCTTTTGCCTGCTATATTATTCCCCTATCACGCCCTATCAGTGTGAGGTGCTACATTACTGGGGACACTTAAGCTCACCCTTTAAGAGTACGACGCGAGAGCGTAAGTTACCAGTCTTTTTCTTCTTCGCCTTCTTTTTCTCCTCCTCCTCCTCCTCCTCCTCCTCCTCCTCCTCCTCCTCCTCCTCCTCCTCCTCCTCCTCTTCGGCTGTTTAAGGTCAAGCGTAGCCTCCGCCAAGACCACGCGACGGTTCGAAACATGGCGTAGTATTGCTATCGCAATCAAAAACATTTATAGTGTCACAAAACACAGTCATAATGAAAACTTATGTGGTACTAGTGGTTACAGGAGAAAACATTCCATTGTACTTATTGTTTATGGAATGCGCTGTAAAGAGGAAAAGTTATAAGAACCATTCGGTCAGTTCCTTTGCATTACGTGCTTTTGTATTCAGAGGATTTAGTTGGGTTGGGTCAGTTACAATGCGAATGAAACATATGCAATGCTTCAAAGAGGAAAATTCTGCATTTAAATATGTGAGGCTGCCCTCACAATATTGCATGAAATTGTTAACCGAAATGAACAGCCCATGTTTAGAACAAATGCAGATCAATCACATTATTGCACAATTTGTTTTGTTTTCAGCTACTGTGGGTTCGTCTTTCGTGGCTATCTCACATCTATTTCAATAAAAAAATTACAGGGTCACTTAGATGTCTTAAGAGGAGAATGGCGAAAGCCTACCCTTCCTCTCTTATCATTTGCCTCTCATCGTTTGTCTCTTATCGGCGTTCGTTGTAGTGCTGCATATAGTAATTGGTTTTAAGGAATAAAAGCTGCAGTATCTGTCCCACTTCCTCCTGCAAGTGTGCTTGGACGGTACACCATCGTTCCTGTCGCGTGGCGTTCCTTGGCGCACGTTCAAGTGTGGGATTGCAGATGACAGCAACACTAGAAAAGAATACATCTCGCAGAATTTCGTGGAAGATGACAGATCTCGCGCACAACTCTCGCGCACAAGATTTCGTTCCATGAACTTAGAAATCCTTTCGCCTTAAAAATTTGCCATGTTCCACACAGCTTAAATCAGTTAAAACGTGCGAAAGCATATTCTGCACTGGAACGTATATGTTATCTTGCGGCGCTCTACTCTGAGCTACGCTCACGAGTCGCAACTGAGTCATCAAAGGTTGTAGTGCTGCGGGGACGTATGTAGGTCCGAGCCTTACCATTACAAAAAAAAAAAAAATGCTGACGATTACGTTACTTTCTAATGCGACATTTGAGCGCAGCTCGTCAGCTGATCGCCTTTTTTGATAGATTGAGGCAAACAGTTCGAGCAAGACATGTATGTACTATTACAGACAACTATTTTATTTTTCATAAATATTCCTTCAAGAAAACTTTCCACTAACGGTTCTTAACTGTCAAGAAGTAAGCTTTGTGGTCGGAGAAATGAAGAGAGCAATTAAGTTAACGGGAGGTTGCAGGAGGCAGAGCGTGGGCCCATAGAAAGGTTGCGCGGCAAAGAGACTAATTCCACAGGCTGCAAACGAGAAAAAAGAACCTTCGCAAATATCTTAAACTGCCTTGAAAACGCTGTAGCCAAAGTTAGCAAGTGTCTCATCGAATTTCTAGCAATATGTTTTAAGGGAAAATGAGGGCGGGCTATGATACGGGCCAGGCCTTCCTCGAAAACCAAGGAACGATCGACTAGATATTCGGACTATCAAACTAGCTGTATGCACGCAAACTACATCAAAATATGATGCTTTTCTCTGTGAGTGTGTGAATTCTCGGTTACTGCACATGTTCCCCTGCAGTTCGGTGTGGGCGCAAAGGAAGAAGCTTACAGGTACAGTGGAGACGAAAATATTGAGCTAGTTGAACCTTTCAAACTATACGAGCTCAAGGCGGCCCTAGCGAGAATGAAACGCGGGGCCGCACCAGGAAGGGAGGGATCACGGTAGAACTCCTAGCAGACCTACGAGAGCACGCGTACCAATCCCTACTGGAACACAATTCGATCTGGACGGGCGAAGTTCCTCTTCCCACCGAATGGAAGACAGCACTCATAACTTTCACCCCAAAGGCGGGCAAAGCGATAGATACGGACAACCTCAGGCCCATTTCTCTCACGTCGTGCGTGGGCAAATCGATGGAAACAATGGTCAGAGACAGACTCTCCGAGTATCTAGAAAACAAGCGAGTCTTCGCCGACTCGATGTACGGCTTCAGGCCAAATAAATCGGCTCAGGACGTCATGCTACAGCTTAGCAGAGAGATACTAAATCCGATAGAACATCCGAAGAGGGATAAGATAGTGCTGGCTCTAGATCTGAAGGGAGCCTTCGATAATTTGACGCACGAGGCAGTCCTGACACACCTTTCGAAGACAGGGTGTGGAAAGAACGCGTTCGAGTATATAAACTGCTTCCTCTCAGACAGACAGGCCTACGTAAGAATCCAGAACGCAGAACACGGTCTGTGAATGAGTACGCGAAAAAATGCGGCCTTCATTGCTCACCGAAAAAATCCAAATTCGTCCATATTCGTCCTTCCAAAAATTGCCCAGACAAGATAGAATTGCGACTTGGATCAGAACCGATGCCTGAGAGACAAGAAATTAGAGCCCTGGGTCTTTTCATTCACCAGCGTAAGCTAGCGACGACCACGCTCGACAAGCTAAAAAAACTTGAACGAGAATAGAAAACTGGGCAAGTTGGTATGGATTCATCTTGTTGTGGCACCACAGGGACAAGGACAGATACGGAGAAAGACAGACCGAGAGCTCACTATCAACTGATAAAATTTATTAAGACATGTAATATATGTGAAAAAACCCAAAAATACACAAAGAAACAAAAAGGCAACACATGCCCACTCCGGTCCATGATTACAAGGCTCATGTCAAAAGCGACATGGTGTCAAACCGTATCACCGTAATAAATGTTTGAGATAGTCAAATTCAGCAACAAGCAGCAATAACGACGGCGCGCTTACACATTTGTCGGATGACTCTTTTATTTTAAATGCCTCCAAAATTTCTCGGGCTGTCTTGTCTCTATATTTTTCCAGATAACGCGTGGTTCATGGAACAGCGGTGTGCAATCATGACCCTTGCATTGCTTGGAGAAGTGTGTCCCCGACCCACTTTCGAGTGACCTGGCATGCTCACGAAGGCGTACATTAATACAGCGCCCCGTCTGACCCGTATATAGTGCAGGCCGCAGGACAACGGAATGTTGTAAACCACCCCGTAGGCACACTCCACCCACGGATCTGAGTGCTTCACACCACACTCATTCATCTTCACCCGCGGAGTGTCTCTCCGCTCGATAGCCGCACATATTCTACCTAGTTTGTTTCTAGATGAAAACACCATGTTCACGTCGTAACGGCGAGCCACCTTCTTAAGGCCGTGGGCAACACCGCGACAGTATGGGATGACGGCGAACTTTTCCTTTTCCTGGCCTCTTTCTTTTTGTGTCTTAATGTTCATTAGGCTTAGCTTCAGTTGCTTCAGGATTCTCTGTGCTGCCGCTGCCAACTCTGAATCTGTAAACCCTGCGTTTCTCAGCCAGGTCACCTGAGCTTTTGCGGATCAAGTGACCAGACTGAGAAACGGGTGCGACCTAAACAGCGGGCGTAGAGAATGGGTGTTCTGGAAGTACTACATGGTTTTCTCCTGAGTCTCATCTACGTATTGATAGTGAATGATGCCTCGTGCGTATTCACCTGTTGGGGCCAAATAGGTGGCAACTGGGTAGCTTGTCGGACCTAAGGTGATTGCCTGGATCTTTGTATACGTGATGGCATGATCACGGTCCGGGGTGCTGAAGGTCATGGCTTTGTGAACGCAGTTCACCCGAAGGCAGCTGCCTTAACTGTCGCCTGCTTCGGAGTCGGAATAAGTCAAATCGAGGCTGAAATGATCGCTCTGCGAAGAGCATTCTCGCCACAAGCACGCATGACTGAGGCCTCCGCGAGGCCAAATGATGACTTTGAAGTCTTCAAGGGGGAGACGTGGCAGCGACTGAGCGTGGCGAGGCAGCTTCCGTAACGTGGAGGGAGACAAATGCTGAGACGCGCTATGCTGTTGGGACGAGGACTGCGACTATACAAGCGGTGGTTTGGGTTGACGTTTCGAAGACGATGAAGCGGCGGAGCCACGTCCGTAGCAGCGGGCTACGCAGGTCCAGTCCGTGAGTACATACTCTTCAGGGGTAGATCCTTCCGCTCCACGGGGATGATGTTCAATGCTTGGCACAGCCCCGGGATCGGCGACAAAGCAAAGCCTGTTGCCAATGCCGATAGGCTTAGCGAGGCTGGCGCTAAGCTCGGCGGAATAAATTGCCCATGCTGGTCCAAAAAAAGGGGGAACTGCTCCATCAAAGCCAGACCCAGCATTACACATGGTGTTTACAAACGTATCGCGAAACGAAAGTTCTTATATTATAGATTGTGTACACCAGGAGTTTGAAAAAAACAAAAACATTTTTAGTGTCACAAAACACAGTCATAACGGATTAGCCCACCCCACGGGATCGAGAGATTGCACGGCCAAATTTCGCCGACTCCATCTTGCCGGAGCCAGACCTTCACAACATGAAGGACCTGAGACGCCAGCGTCTGAAAGCAAGCAAGGTCACTCCACCGGCAGAGCCAATGGCGGAGCGCCACGGTGCGATCCTACCACCGGCTCACACCAAAGTGACGTGAGCACAGACTCCTCCTCTCCCTTACAGTCGTCAACTGGGAAGAAGGGGAAGAGGAAGAAGAAAAACAAGAAAAAGAAGCAGACGCCGCCACCGCCCCCCAACGGAGATGATGCTAAGCACTTCCCCGCCCTCAATCCAGATGGCGCTGCCGGATCCCGGGCCCCGGCGCAGCAACAAAACACTCAGGTGAGCAGCTGGGCGCGGGCCGCCTCCTGCGTTCCTCATCCTCACTCCTGCGTTCCTCATCCTCACTCGCTTCCCCTTCCTCGATACACGGCGTTGATGTCGAAAGCCGCAGGCAAAATGAGCAGCTTAAAGCGCAGATCGGGCAACTGCTCGCCAAAATTCAAAATTTAGAGGAAAAACTGTCCGCTGTGACGGGTGTCTCGAGTCCCGACGCCATGGAGAGTGAGCCCGAATTGCCGCCCGCGTTCGCGTCGGCAATGGTCGCGATGGAGGCGCGCCTCACCTCCCATTTCCAGAAAATGGTAGAAGCGGCCATGGGCTGCTTGGAGACCAAATGTAAGGCATCGGTCCCTGCAGCCATCACCCGCTGCATGAAATCAACCACCCGAACGAGCCATCGGCTCGAAGGGATCCAAGCCTTCAACAGGCACAAGAAAATTGTCGTCAGTCCCACAGATGCGAAATCAGAGGACTCCAAACCCGCACCCCCACCCGGTGCTGGCTCTGGGTCGGAGTCACATAACCCCCCATCTATCATTTCCATTCCTAATCATGGCAGGACGGCTTAACACGCGTTCCTCTCCTCCCAAAGCTCACAATTCCATAATCGTAACGCAGTGGAACTGTAGAGGCTTTAAGGCTCGGCAGAAACGCGCGAACCTGCGTCTCTACCTCGAAACATTCGAGGCTTTACCCGCCGTGGTCGCCCTCCAAGAGCCAGGAGCGGCAGCCAAGTTGACTAATTACGCGACGTTCCAGCACGACCCTTTGTCGTGTCTCCTCGTGCACAAATCATACACAGCCACCGAAATTGACCTCGATCTCAACATACCCTATTCATACATGATGGTGAGGATCCTCCTTCTTAGGCGATCGAATCCTGCAATGCACGTGCTTAACGTATACTGCTCCCCGAAAATAAAGCGAGTGACCTTCGCGGGCCTCTTTAGCCGTGCGCTTAAAGAGGCGGGTCGTGATCCCCTGCTGATTGTGGGTGACTTCAACGCCCCTAGCCAGCTATGGGGCTATCGTAAGGAGGAAGTGCGTGGACACATGCTGGCAGAACTGGCGTCCACATTGGGCCTCGCCCTCCACACCGACCCAGCATTTCCCACCCGCGTAGGCAACTCGGTGACCCGAGACACATGCCCGGACCTCACCTTCACTCGCAACATAAGACACGCAGACTGGATCAACACCGAGGAGACCCTCGGTAGCAACCACTGTATCCTCAACACAATCGTTTACACACGCCCCCTGAAGCGCCCCACAACGAAAGCCCGCATCCCCGATTGGACTACCTTTCGCCAAAATTTCCCAACAGAAACTAACACGAACATCACAGAGCAGGGCTACACGATCTGGTCCCAGTCAGTCATGGCGCACCTTCACTCCCATGAGAAACAAATACAGCTCACAAAGGTAGTTACGGACGTGGACAACCACCTCCTGCATCTCTGGGAAGCACGCCGTGGCCTCACGCGCCGCTGGAAGCGTCAGAAACACAACAAGAAGCTGAAATCTCGCATTGCGGATCTCACCAGGCAGGCACCAGAGTACGCGGCCCAACTCTCTGACTCTAACTGGGTGGACCGTTGCAACACGGCGGCGAGGCAAATGTCGAGCCGCAACACGTGGCGGCTCTTCCGAGCCCTCATCAATCCAACACAGACACGCAGGGAAACGCAAAAACACCTACACAAAGCCATGCACTCATTCCAAGGAAACACAATGCAGCTGGCAGTGGCGCTACGCGATCGCTACCTGTGCACAATTCAGGACCCCCGCGGATCGGCCTATTCCTATGCAGGCAGGGAAAACTCGGAGTTGGATAACCCATTCCGGCTCCACGATCTGCGGGCCAGTCTGGCCAAAATGAAGAAGGGCACTGCGCCAGGCAGGGACAAGGTCACCGTTAAACTTCTGGCGAACCTCCCTGACACGGCGCACCAGTGCCTTCTTGACTATATCAATGCAATCTGGACAGGGGAAACGCCCCTTCCCATTGAATGGAAGACGGCTCTCGTCACCTTTATTCCCAAAGCTGGGAAACCAGTCGACACGGACAACCTCCGACCCATCTCTCTCACCTCGTGTGTGGGCAAATTGATGGAGACGATGGTGCGGGATCGGCTGTCTGAGTACCTTGAACAACACAACACTTTCGCGGACACCATGTTTGGATTTCGCCCACACAGATCCGCACAGGATGTCCTGCTTCAACTCGACCGCGAAATACTGAACCCCATCACATGCACAAGAAACGACAAAATCGTCCTCGCCCTGGATCTCAAAGGGGCATTCGACAATGTAACACACGAGGTCATACTCACGCACTTGAGTCAAACGCACTGCGGCACGAACACTTTCAACTACATCAAACAATTTCTCACAGACAGAGTGTCTTATATCCGAATACAGGATCAAGAACACGGACCTTTTTTGCTCGGCACGAGGGGCACTCCGCAAGGCGCAGTGCTGTCCCCTCTGCTATTCAACGTTGCAATGATGCGCTTGCCTGCTCTGTTGGGTGCGGTCGAAGGTGTACAGCACGCGCTGTACGCTGACGACATCACCCTCTGGACCACGCAAGGGCGTCTGGGGGACATGGAGACAAGCCTGCAAATGGCTGCTAGCATAGTGGACCGCTATGCCCGCGGCTGTGGTCTCCAATGCTCACCGCAGAAATCTGAATTCGTGCATCTGCGCCCATCGCGCTCATGCTCGACTCAAATCAATCTCACCTTGCAAAGCGGTCCCATTCAAGAATCTAAGGAAATCAGAGTTCTTGGGCTCTTTATACACAACCAGAGAAGATGCGACACAATACTCGCCAAGCTCCGGCAGGTGGCGGACCAGGTGGGCCGCATGGTCCGCCGGGTTTCCAACAAGCGCGGTGGGTTACGATGCAAGGACGCCTTGCGGCTGGCGAACGCATTCGTGACCAGTAGAATCATGCATTCGACTCCCTACCTCCACCTGCGGAAACAGGAGGAGGATACTCTCGAAGTTATCCTCCGTAAAATCATGAAACGAGCACTGGACCTCCCGGTCTCCACCTCTATCAGCCGTCTCATGGCGCTGGGTGTGGTGAATACTTTCAAGGAGCTTCGGGAGGCCCACCTCACCAATCAGTACACGCGTCTAACAAAGACAGAGTCGGGTCGCCGTCTTCTTGCCCGACTTCACATCCAACACACCCAACTCACAGAGGAGAGATGTCGCATTCCCGAAAAATGGAGACGCGCCCTCCATGTGCGGCCTCTCCCCGCCAACATGTCCAAAGAGGACCATAATGGTCGGCGCCTGGCGCGGGCGGAAGCCTTGGACCGCCATTATGGAAGCAAACCAGAAGTTTTCTATGTGGATGTATCCGGCCCAAACCCTAGGGGTTGGTACACAGCCGCGGTCATCCACAAGGGCAAAACAGTAGATGGCCTTACGTTCAAGGCCCAGTCACCAACACACGCAGAAGAGGTTGCCATCGCCCTCGCAGCCTCTGAATCCTCCTCCAAATACATCATAACCGACTCGCGAGGGGCTTGTCGGAACGTCCAGCAAGGGTGGACTGCTCCTCTAGCTTACCGCATATACAAAAATTGCAGTCGAGATTCGGATCCCGCGTACCGATCTCTCGTTTGGGCTCCAGGTCACCAAGGTCTCCAAGGGAATGAGGCAGCCGACGCCGCCGCCCGCGCGCTTTCTCTCCGGGCATTTCCCACGGGACCCGACGCGGACCGGGATTTTGATTTCAGCCCAGTGTACAAATTTAAAGAAATATGTGAATATTACAGATCTACGCACCAAACTCTTCCCACCCCGTGCAAAGGGCTGGGGAAGGCTAACGAGCGGGTGCTCCTGCGCCTGCTCACCAATACAATGTTGTGCCCGGCTATTCTAAAACATTTTGATCCGCAATTCGACGGGCTGTGCTCGCACTGTGGGGAGGTGTCTGACATCTACCACATGGTGTGGGCCTGCCAAAAAACCCCATCTTTTCCCCCTATCCCCAACCCCACCCGAGAGAACTGGGAGGCGACCCTATCCGGCTGCTGCACCCTAGAGGCCCAAAAGGTCTTAACGCAGCGCGCCCGGGCTGCGGCAAACGCCAATGGAGTGCCTGTCTAGGCATCCCACCTAGTGTACATACATACCTATATGTATTATAATAATAAATGTTTTCACCACCACCACCACCGTACAACATAGAAGCGCGTGTGCCAGCACCGCAGCAGCGCAGAAACCGCGTCTCGCCGTCAGTTTATAACTGTCTAGACAGATACTTCCAGATGACAAGGCGCAGCCTCTGCAAGGCTGGGTACATTGCTCGGGTTGGAGTTTGGCGCGCCGCGCTGCGTGCCTCAGCGAGGCACCTGCGACGCCACAACACAAACAGAAGAACACTGAACACAAGGTGTTCAAAAGGGTTGCGCCGGCGCCTGACGCCGGGGTTCATGCGGACGTTAAACATCCTATATGCAAGCCGCCACATTGTTTTCGCAACTACACATTCGAAAAAACATGCACGAGGCTCTCGGGAGCACCGCAGTTGGCACACTAGTCACTGGGTACAACACCCCATCTGGCAAGGGGCTGTCTCGTGGGGAGGACACCCCAGCGCCTAAGCCAGTCAAAATTTCTCACTTCATTTGGCAGCCGACAAGCTGCCCACGCTCGCCATTTGCGTACAGCGGTCTCTCGTTGCTCATATGCTGAAAGCCTGCGAACGGCTACTAATTCGCTGATGCGTATGGCTGGTAGGTCGCCTACATTAACATCTGACAGGTCTGCATCGAGAGTCGACTTTATCTCGGCAACCTCGCGGTAAAAAGGCAGAGGCCTGTCCGCCTGTGGACCGAGGTATTGTTCGGGTGTAAGCACACGACGCGCCGTGCTCATCCAGTACAGAATGAGCGAGAGACCAGGGTAAGACTCGTCAGCTAATAGTCTCCCTACCAGCTTTAACGCGAGCACTCGAGCCACTGTCGGGATGCACGGAAGGCCAAGGCCTCCCCTGCTCCTCGGAAGGTGTAGGATGTGACGGGCGACTAGCGCTGTCCTGCCATCCCAAAGTCCCTATAAGGGACGCGAGTCTGTTCACCACCCGGCGCGGGATTGTCGCGATACGCGCCACATAAAAGGTGAAAGCGCACGCTCGTGTCTTGACGACACTAACTTTAGCATTGAGTGCGAGGTTGAAATGCTCTGCGTCAGGAAGGGCGTGCGTGGCTCGCGCGAGAACTACGTCCCATGTC
The DNA here is from genome assembly GCA_023969395.1 of Amblyomma maculatum. Lineage (NCBI taxonomy): Eukaryota > Metazoa > Arthropoda > Arachnida > Ixodida > Ixodidae > Amblyomma > Amblyomma maculatum. Next base: position 134,008 of record JAJIZL010000117.1, read on the forward strand.
CGGGGGGAGACTCCGCTTGGCTCAAACAGCACGCCAAGTACACGCACTGCGTCCACAAACGGTACGGCGGCGGCTAAAGGGCCAACTGACTGAAGCGGAGAGCGTTACTTTTCTTCGGGTTGAGCTGCGCTCCTGATACAGCTGCGTATTCTGAAAAGATGTTTAAAAAAAAACAAAAAAAACAATGAAGCTGTCATTGTCACGCACGAAGAGTGAAATGTCGTCCGCGTATGCAGATACAACGACAGTCTCCTGTCCTACTGATGGAAAACCTCGAATACACCTGTCCGCGGCGACCCTACGCAGCAGCGGGTCGAGCGAAAGTATGAAGAGTACCGACGAGAGCGGGCACCCCTGACGCACTCCCCGCGTAATCGGAAAGCTGCCGGCAATTTGGCCATTCAGTACTAGTTCACTGCTAAGATCTGTGTAAAGGCCGCGTAGGAGCTGAACGAATTCGTCAGGAAAACCAAATGAGCGGAGCACGGCGAACAAGTAACCATGTTCTACGCAGTGGAAGGCCTTTGCCTGGTCCAAGGCAACAAAAGCTCCAGTGATCCGTTTGCCACAGGCGTATTCGAAGACGTCTCTCGTCAGTGTCATCGAAGCGAGCACCGATCGTCCAGGTACCGAACAGGACTGGTATGGGCTAACCAAGTCCTGAAGGTAGATTCGCACCCTACGGACTAGCAATGTGGCTACGAGTTTATAGTCGGTGTTAAGGAGGGCAATCGGTCGCCACGATGAGGGACTCGACGGCGTCATGCCCTCCTTCGGTATTAGAACGATACGGCCGACACTGTACGAGGTTGGCTTGGTGCCGCTTTCGAGGAAACAATTTACGAGCTTAAGGCACAGCGGAAAAAAGGAAAAGTTATAATAACCAATTAGTCAGTTCCTTTGCATCACATGCATTTGTATTCAGAGGATTTAGTTGAGCTGGGTCAGTTAAAATGCGAATGAAACATATTCAACGCTTCAAAGAGGAAAATTCTGTATTGAGATCTGTAAGGCGGCCCTCACGATGCTGCACCAAATTTTTAACCGAAATGAACAGTCAATATTTCGAATAAATACAAATCAATCACATTATTGCACAATTTGTTTTGTTTTCAGCTACTGTGTGTTGTTCTTTTGTGGCTATTTCACACCTATTGCAATAAAAAAATTAGAGGGTCTCTCAGAGGTCTTAAGAGGAGAATGGCGAATGCCTACCCTTCCTCTCCTATCATTTGCCTCTCATCGTTTGCCTTGTTAAGGATGGCGACATCGAGTCGACGCGGGAGCCGCTTTTTTACCATCAAGGCAAGAAGTCTCGACCAAAATAGGCAACAGAGACGCGTCTTGGAGTGGCCATCACAAAAGAAAGCCGGAAAGAAACGCGGCGTGGTTCCGCCGGTGACAGCGATCGACTACGGGCCATCGGGAACAAAAAATGCCCACGATTATGTTACTCCCTAATGCGAAATTTGAGCGCAGCTCTCAGCTGTTTCATCTTTGCGATAAATTGAGGCAAAACGAAGAGGCGTCCGTGTGCTGTGCGATGTCAGGGCACGTTAAAGATCCCCAGGGGGTCGAAATTACTCCGTAGCCCTCCACTACGGCTCCCCTTTCTGTCTTTCCACTTTCACTCCCACCTTCCTCCCTTCCCTTACGGCGCGGTTCAGGTGTCCACAGAGCAAATGTGACAAATACTGCGCCTTTCCTTTTCCGTGAACCAATAGAGAAAAAAAAGAGGCAAGGATTTCGAGCAAGGCACATAAGCACAATTACATACTGCGCCTTTCCTTTCCCGTGAACCAATAGAGAAAAAAAAAAAGAGGCAAGGATTTCGAGCAAGGCACATAAGCACAATTACATACTTCTTTTTTTTTTAATTTTTCACACGTATTCCTTCAAGAAACACTCCACTAACAGTTCTTGGCTGTCATGAAAGAAGCTTTGTGGTCCGAGAAATGAAGAGAGCAATTGAGTTATCAGGAGGTTGCGGGAGGCAGCGCGTGGGTCATAGGAACGTTGCGCAACGAACAGATAGCAGCGACTCGCTGACGCCGCTAGCGAGTGAAGCGAGCCTGGAAGCGAGTGAGAACGGGATGCACGCACTGTGATCCGCCGCTGTACGGTTGCTTTCTGCGGATGAAGGATGCGAGCGCTATTGTATCCCCCTCCGGACCGGTCGTCTCGGTGCGTCCGCATACTTGCGGAGCGGGTCGGCGTTTCCGTAACCGGAGAGCACCCTCGCCTCCACTCAGGAAGAGGGGGTGGGGGTCTCCTCTTTCTGCATGGCGGCGACGGTGTTCTACGCAGCACGTTGTGTTGACTAGCTAGCGACGTCAGTCAGTCGCTGCTAGCGCTGCCTCTGGCGACCCCCCTTTTTTTCCCCTCGTGTGCTCCGGTAGCTGCGCTCGATCGCTCCTGCCCCCATGATTCGCCGCTGAGTGTACCCCCCCCCCCTCCTCCTGCGAGGCTTCGGTGGCCAAAGCGCCGGCTCGAATGGGGGGGCTGAAAGGGGGGCGGAACTGGTTACGAGGCCGACGCCGACGCCGCCGCGAAACCCAGGAACGGCCGCCAAAGAGCTGCGCTCTAAAAAGTTCAAGAGGATCCCGGTGTCTCCCGCATGGGTCGGTACCCTCAAGGCGGCCACGCGGTCATCTCCTTCGTCTCGCCGACGGTGCGCTACTGCCCTTGCGACGCAGACGTGTGTGCCCAGACCATGAGGCGCATGGTATGTCAAAGAAAGTGGAATAAAAACCGGCTAATAATCCGTCAGGACCGGGAGCGGTCGACTGGTTCATGGCGCCTAATGCAAAACGCACCTCCTCCAAAGTTGCCGGCTCATTAAGTGCCGAACATGCGTCTTCTGGAAGTTGAGGAAGAGGACCACAGAAGGAGCCGACAGCTTCTTGAAAATCCTCCTCCTGGTGAAGGCCTTGCGACGAAAAGATGGCCGCAAAATGCTCGCTAAACAAGTTCTGGGTGTCCACGGGTTGTGGAAAACCAGTTTCCTGCCCCTTCGCCGCGACCGACCACAACCACCCCAACGAGCTTCATGGCAGCGCCGGCTGGGAGAGGAGGTAAATACCTCCCCTTGGGGGAAGGAGACCTAGGGTGCCTCGATGCCCGCGCCTCCGCTCAGGGTGAGGACAGACGCGTCGTCTGCTACGGCGGCCGCCATTCTCGCGCCCGCGGCATACAGGTTTCGTTCTCGTGGGGGGAGGTCTGCTCGCTTCTGGCTTGCCGCGGGCGCTTAAAGTAAGAAAAATAAGGAATATTCTGGTGCGCTTTTGTTTTACATGAGAATATAATACTTAATTTTGTTGGAGAGCCTGCCTTGCGCTTTTAAAAACAGGACAAGCAGCCAACATCAAGGCGTCGACAGTAACAATGAAAGCGGGTATGCAAGATATGCGCCAAATATGTCAGTGAAGCTCTCCTAGAATCTATCGCTAGAGTTCAAAACCTATCTCTTATGCACTGAACCCTTTGGTGCGTGGAAACAGCAACCCATCCCAACAAAAATTTGCGTCGTCAGGTCGCTTACTCGAGTGAAGCGACCATACTCCTAGAGAAGCAGAAGGAAAAAAAATCCTGAAAACGTTTATTTACCGAGGTTTGCGATAGATTCCGATGAAAGGAACCGTTACTAAGCAGAGGATCATGAAATAAAAAGTTTTGAGTCGCTTTTCAGTTAAATCTCGATGACGGTTATGACAAGGCGTATTCTGCATACCACCACGGGCATTGGCAGCCCTGTTGGTGTTATCATTCCTGCGCATGTTTAATGTCGAGAACAAAACGCTTGAAAAATGCCACAATCCACTGCGTGGAGGAGGGGGGGGGTTGAACATTTATTTTAGATCACATCTCCCTCAATTGAAAGCATTTAATTCTGTTCACTTGTTTTGTAGTTAATTTCAAACTACTAAGTTTATTAGAACTGCTGGAACACATCGGGTGATTTCTGCCCAAGCTTCTTTGGCGTTCTTTATTAAATTTGTAGCTATGAATGTCCCAATACAGGTGACTGCAATGGATGGGTAAGAAAACTGAGCAGACGCGGTCAATGACACAGCGTCTTGGTTTCGCACGTTCTGAAAAAAAAAACGATTATCAGCAACGGTAATAAAATATAAGCACTCGCCTGTTCGTCTTGGTATACCTGGATGAAAACAAAAACTGTTACCCAAGCAAACATGAAATCGTTTATTCAGTGGTTATGAAAACACACAATAAAGTTACCAATATTTCTGCTTATGGGAACGCGACCATTATTGCACTTTTTCAAAGTAGACATCTATGTTAAATAGATGACTGTAATTGACGAAACAGTTGTGATTGCATATATACATAGATGCAGAATTCAGGTTTCGAAGCAAAACTTTCGCGGAACTTCATATTCCGGCTTGGTTACGCAAGGCTGACTCCAGCACAAGTTTTGCTTCCGTGGCCACTAGAATGAGGGCTCGGAATTTGGCGAAGATGAATTCGGAGCCTCACTCTGGCATACGCAGCAGTCAACATTTTTCTTATTCGCTCTTTGTGAGCCATGCAAGTCTTCACAAGGGGCTTGTCTATCTGTTCAAGATATGCGATCAAAGAACGAAGTGGCGACTTCATGGTGAAAAATGTGCCGGTACACCATGAATTGACGGCGGTAAAATGCTCTTCATAGTTTTTCAATGTTTTCATTACATCCCTGCTAGGATATACGAGGTTTTGTTCATCCCTGACGTACTCCTTGAGTGCAGTGAGGGAAGCATACTCATCGTCAGGGTTGCCAAGGAGAGCAGCCTTGCACTGCGCACAAGTTATGCATTTTAGAATTCCTTTCAAAATAAAACCGCCCAGGTAAAACAAGATACGGCACTCGGTTGACGTGAGCTCTTCAATGAACAGGATTTCCGAATCATTGATTTTATCGATTTCGTTTTCTGTACCTTCCTTCTTGGCGTGTGCAAGCAGATCGACAAGGTATTCCCGGTCGTCAAGCTCGTAACTTGTTGACCTAGGAGTGTGAAGAAAGTGGCTGACGCTGATGAGTCGAAGTGCGCACTTCAAGTCGTACGCAGTGGGCACTGGCTTCATGAGCCGCACCACAGAAAAAAGGTTTTCTAGGCAGTCTTGCAACAGCCTGCTCGTGAGAAGGAATTCATACCCTTCACTGCCAAGAAGCACATCTTGAAGGCGAAGGACAGCCGTTGTTGCAATTAGGACCCCTGCTTGCGATGGCTTCCACTGAGATCCAGTGCCCATTTTGAGTTCTCTGATCGTGTCTATTGCCATACGCAGTGTGTCTAAGGCGGCATGATATTTAGTCATGTTTCTGCGGCTTAGCGCCATGGTGGGATGACGCGCTGACATAAGGGCGTACCACCTAGAAACGAGGTCCATAAACCACGCTGTTGTTTCGGCCTCTGGCTCAATCACTCCTTCTTTTATTAGGAACCGAATAGCTGGCGGGGCTTCGCGGAAGAGCTGGACAGCGACTCCAACTTTCATCTTGGTGAAGTGTCCACCACTAATGTGGTTTTCTGATAAATTTGGTGCTACCTTAAGTTCATTGGCAGCATCATAATTCAAGACGGCCTGTAAATGCTCTAGTTTCACCTTCGAGGAAGGCAATCCGTTCTCGCTTACTGTATCATCACTCAGTGTGAAAACTTTAGAGCTTAGAAGCTGTCCTTTCAGGTTCTTAAGGACATGTGCTGGGTCAGAGATGAAAAAAAGTTCCTTCCCATCTAGGGTTGGGTGGGGTATTGAGCACGAAGTTGTTGAATGGCGGTGACTCGAAAAGCCAAATTCTCTCCACATAGCGCGGTTTGCTGCACCCATGTCACAGGTGACTACCCGTACTCTTAGAGAAATCTGGCTGCATATCTGAACTATTTCCAGGACATATGTCTTGAGTACAGAGCCGTCCACGTGCCTACCAGTAAATTCATAGGCTATCACTTGCTTCCATCTTTGGTTTACCCCACCTAGCATAAAGACCAAAGCATGGTTGGCTGCCTCTTCAGGCTTCGAGGGCAAGGTCGTTCCTCCCAAAAGCACGTCTTCTCCACGGTCGAGTTCAAATCCGGGTGCTATCTCCATTTCATCTAGAAAGAGAACGCAGTCTTTTTCCACATCCTCCATTCCCTCTGCTTTGGACCTCATTACGTCGATCACTTCATGCAGGATACCTGGCAGAAACTTCAGGATCTCAATTCTTCTTGCTAACGTTCTGCTTGATGGGAGAGGGTAGCCAATCTTTCTGAGCGTTTTATACCCAGTGGTTCCACACGCAAATTTAATTTTTAGGCCTTGCTTTACTGTTTGCGCTGACCATGAATTGCCACGATTGTTGTTCCGAGAAAGGGCACGAATTTGGTCTTCATTTAAAAACTTCGTATTTCGTGAGAAATTAGCTGCCTCTTTCTGCAGCTTACGATTCTGCTTCTGTAGTTTTTTTACAGTGTTCTTAGATTCTCTGTGGTGTTGTTTCAGCTTATTATTGGCTGCTGTGAGATCTGTTATCTTCTTCCAAAGCTCTGCTGCCCCAGAATCAAAGGGTTGGGTCGCACGAGCCACTGCAGTTTCTTGAGGCCGTACATCCGTGGTGGTCGAAGTAAATTGCTCACTAGCATTGCTTTTTTCTGTAGCCACCAATGTCCCATTTATCACTCCGTCTGACGATGAATCTGCTGGAGGATCTTCTTGCGTATTTAAGGGAAGGACGTTTGTCACTTCTGGTGAAGAACCTTGTGCGGCAGCGTCATCACTAAATAATGCAGGCATGTGCACACTTCGGTCCCTCGGTGGTCTTCGCTCTTTAGGAAGTTCTGGAAGCATATAAATAAGGAAAAATAGCACATTACATATTTAAAATAGTGGTCCTTTTGCAAAACTCCGAAGTAAGCTTTTCTGCATTGCAAAGGACTCTTCACCATGGCGGCCCATCCTAAACGTCAGGTGCAGCTGTTTTTCACCCTCCTTCAAAAAAAGGAGTGGCTAGGCAAAACTGGTTCTAATCCCTTTATCCCGACAGCGTATCGTGTGAAGGAAAGGAACGCCGCATTGTTCAGACTATATATGTTTGCAGCATTCTACATTTTTCTGACTCCAAAGCTGGTTTGGCGGCCAAGGTGAAGGAATTTTGCTGTGCCAAGAAGCTGACCTCCAAAGTTTTGAAAAGGGTCCATAGAAGACGCGGCAGAAAATTTAACACGTATGCAAATCAACCACTTCATCACGTAAAATTTTCAAATGTAGACGACGAGGCGATAAGCAACATGGTAGCAAACACCAAGGTTAGGAGGTATCTGACCTTTGAATGGGAACACCGTTGGGACAGCATTGGGCTTGAGTTTTTTCCAACCGTCCGCGCGGTTTTGTTCGAAGCTCTTGTCTTCGAAATGAGCCTGCAGATGAATGTGTTATTGGAATTAGCCCCACATTGCCTGCTCGAGAATGAAAACAACAGCACGCAAGACAACAGCGTAGTCCAAATATATCAGTCGAATCAATCAAATGAGCTCCTTAATCTGCACATAACAACATATACTGTTTATCTCATTCACTGAATTAGTGCGGTGTCGTTGGGCGAAGCATAGGGCTAACAGGCAGCGCAAGCTACCCAACGCAGCATACGTGTCAAAAACTCAAAAAATCGTAAGTAAATGAATTCATGTTGGCTCCTAGACGACCCAGATGCAGAGTAATTGCCACAGCTTATGTGCCCTCGCTTGTGGTCGTGCTCTGTGCCTTGATTCGTGCCGGCCGCGGTTCTCTGACAAGCGCCTCGTAAAGGCAATTATTTTTTAATGAACAGAAGCGGCGAAAGCACGTTTGGTACGCATTCACGAGCTTAAACATTGTGTCATGCAATTTCGGATGCAAACAGGCAAGCAGCAGACAATGACCGGTTCGGCGCGGAAGCGTGCCTTTTTATTTACGCCGAGCAAGACGAATAGTGCGAAAATGACATCTGACCAACACAAATCTTGTACTACACTTAGCTGGCTAAACGCAAAAGCGGTAAATCGCAACAAAAACAGCACTGAACCAACATGCGGCACTTACACTACAGACACATGAGGAGCTCGTCGGTTGCCACTTGTCACGCTTGATCCGGACCAGCCACAGAAGCCTTCTTTTCGGGTCTCTGGGAAAATGAAACATCCTCCAACCATTTCTCGCATGGTTTGAGCATTGAGGAACACAACATCCAGGCATTGCACGGCGATGAAAGCCGCGCGAACGCAGGCACTTAGCAGTGACGCCCGCACGACAGCAGAGCGGCGAGGTCGGCGCGGGCAACACAATGGCGGAGGGAGCGCGCGAAAACAGTTTGAGGCGGCGTCGAGTGGTTCAAAGGGTGACCTCACCCTAAGCGGGGGCGCGCGCATCGAGGCACCCTAGGAGACCAGCGAGGGGTGCGCCGCCAAGAGGTCTACGCGGGTTCCCGCGAGAAGACGAGAAAAAGCTTCTGGATCCAGCCGGCAGCGAGAGCGGTCGTCTCCCGCCGCCTCTCCCGGCAAATGCCGGGGGATAGCGGGCACGGAGTACGCAGCGCACACGGGAGGACCCGTTGTGCACGACCGCCCGTCTTCTGGTTCCCAACGGCGAAGCGACCGGTAAATACCGCACGCTCTCGCCGCCTTCCGCGGCAAACGCCGTGGTATGGCTTCGTCCGAAGAATGCGGCGCGCACGGGAGATCCCGGCCGCCATATTCACGGCGCGTGCAAATGTCCGCCGCCGAAATCGCACCCCCATTCCCCAGCCGGTGAGTCAAAAGCCCTTCTTTCGCCGTACTTTCCCCTCGCGCGCAAGGATCTCTCGGCACTGTATCTTAAATGCATCCAACACCACAGGTGTCACCGAAGTAATATCCGCAATTGCAGAATTGAGGTCTGCGCGGATTTCTTTCCGAGTTTCGTCATCGTACAGGACTGATGCGTTCATCCGCCACATCAGAGGTTTGTTGGAGCGGCCAGGCGCTGCTTGCAGCGCTACAAGGACTAGCGAATGATCGCTCATATTGCGAGAACCTGCCGGACATAGCAGCACGTCACACCTGAGAAGGAAGGGTGTCAGGGCGGAGTCAATGTATACACCCGGTCAAGACGCGTCGCACTTTGGCCCCTAACACGTGTTGCAATGAATTGGTCACCGTGTAAATTGACCCAGGCATCTTGCAGGTGAAAGGACTGAACAAGCTTGCTTAATTGTTTGGCATTGTAATTTGACGCACCCTGTCCAGGCCCCCTGAAGTCGCGGAAGGAATCTAGCACGCAATTAAGATCGCCGAAGAGCACATAAGGTACATCGTCTAGGAAATGTGACCTAATGGACAGGAAGAAATGGTTCGTCAAAGTGCGAGTGACCGACGCATAAACGTCGACAAAACGAGCCCTCCGGCCATCAAGGAAGATGTCCACTGCTATGACACGGCCATCAGTCCAAAATGTACAATGAGCACTCGCGCGCGGTTAAGGAAAATTACACCCACACCGCGACACCTAGAGTCCGTCAATGAAAAGAAGGCGTTAACAGAGAAGCGAGACCGAAAAGAAATTATGTCTGCAGGGGCGCGAACATTACGCTCCTGCAAAAATAAAATGTCAATGTGATGCAAACGGGCAAGCTGTAGTAATTCCTGTTGTTTATCGAGACTACGGAAGCCTTGCACGTTAAAGGGAAGAAAACAAAGCTTAGCCATCATGAAAATAAATAAATGAAAAAAAAAACTAACCAAGCAGTCTAAATCAAACGAGAACACAAGGA
>JAJIZL010000117.1:159611-307221 GCA_023969395.1 Amblyomma maculatum
TCCTTGTGTTCTCGTTTGATTTAGACTGCTTGGTTAGTTTTTTTTTTTTCATTTATTTATTTTCATGATGGCTAAGCTTTGTTTTCTTCCCTTTAACGTGCAAGGCTTCCGTAGTCTCGATAAACAACAGGAATTACTAAAGCTTGCCCGTTTGCATCACATTGACATTTTATTTTTGCAGGAGTTTAATTTTCGCGCCCCTGCGGACATTTTCGGTCTCGCTTCTCTGTTGACGCCTTCTTTTCATTGACGGACTCTCAGTGTCGCGCTGTGTAGTGTGATTTTCCTTTGCCGCGCGTTTAGAGCGAGTGCTCATTGTACATTTGGGACTGATGGCCGTGTCATAGCAGTGGACATCTTCCTTGATGGCCGGAGGACTCGTTTTGCCGACGTCTATGCGCCGGTCACTCGAACTTTGACGAAAAATTTCTTCCGGTCCAAATTAGGTCACATTTCCTAGACGATGTACCTTATGTGCTCTTGGGCAATTTTATTTGCGTGCTAGATTTCTTCCGCGACATCAGGGGTCCTGGACAGGGTGCGTCAAATTACAATGCTAAAGAATTAAGCAAGCTTGTTCAGTCCTTTCACCTGCAAGATGTCTGGGTCAATTTACACGGTGACCAATTCATTGCAACACGTGTTAGGGGCCAAAGTGCGACATATCTTGACCGGGTGTACATTGACTCCGCCCTGACACCCTTCCTTCTCAGGTGTGACTCGCTGCCATGTCCTGCAGGTTCTCGCAATATGAATGATCATTCTCCAGTCCTTGTAGCGCTGCAAGCAGCGCTTAGCCGCTCCAACAAACCTCTGATGTGGCGGATGGACGAATCAGACCTGTACGATGACGAGTGTCAGAAAGAAATCCGCGCAGACCTCAATTCTGCAATTGCGGATATTACTTCGGTTACACCTGTGGTGTGGGATGCATTTAAGATACAGTGCCGAGAGATCCTTGCGCGCGAGGGGAAAGTATGGCGCGTTATATACTGATTTTATTTATAGGAAGGGAAAGGCGCGGTAACTGTCTCACTTGTTTTCTGTGGACACCGCAACCGCGCCATAAGGGAAGGGAGGAAGGTGGGAGTGGAAAGAGAGAAAGAGGAGCCGTAGTGGAGGGCTACGGAGTAATTTCGACCACCTGGGGATCTTTAACGTGCGCTGACATCGCACAGCACACGGACGCCTCTTCGTTTCGGCTCCATCGAAACGCAGCCACCGAGGTCGGGTTCGAACCCGGGTACTCCGGCACAGTAGTCGGGCGTCTTACCACTGCACCACCCCGGCGGGGCACGGCGCGTTCGCATCACCACAGCGCTGGAGCTGCTGCAGCTTCGCCGGAGAATTTCATTTAGCGCTGTGGTGACGGCGCGTTCGCATCGCCACAGCGCTAAATGAAATTCTCCGGCGAAGCTGCAGCAGCTCCCCCTCCAGAATAACAATCTTCAGGCACAACATGGCGGGACGAACTAAGGAGAGTCCTATAATTTTAACACAGTGGAATAGTCGAGGCTTTACATCAAAGACTAAGAGAGCGGACCTTAGGATGCACCTTTCCACGTACGAGCATATTCCGGCAATGGTGGCCGTACAGAAGCCAGGCGGGAACGCGAGCCTCACAAACTACAAAACGTTCCAACTCGATCCCCTAACATGCATCTTCGTGCACAAAACTTTCACAGCAAATCTGATACATCTGGAATTACAAGCCAGCTTTTCATACGTGATGGTGACTCTCCTAAAGGATGATCCGCCGCTCCACATCCTGAACGTGTACTGCCCACCTAAAGCAAAAAATGTAACCTTCTCCACACTCCTGAGTAGGGCTGTCAGGGAAGCGGGACGAGATCCGTTACTAGTGTTAGGAGATTTCAATGCGCAGAGCCTCTCATGGGGCTACAACCGAGAGGACATACGAGGACGGAAGCTAGCGGAGGCAGCTTCCACATTAGGCCTAACCCTACACACCGACTCGGCGCACCCCACGCGAATTTTGGAACTCGGCGCAGAGGGACACTTGTCCGGACTTAACTTTTTCAAAAAACGCGAGGCGAGTGGAGTGGACGAATACGGAGGAAACATTCGGTAGTGACCACTGTCTGATCAACATAACGATCCGCCCTAAACCCCTTACCAGACCGACGGGCCAGACTAGGATGCCGGACTGAGCAAATTTAGAAAATAATATAATGTTAGTTCTATCCAGGAGCAGGGATACCAAGCCTGGACCAAACAGCTGCTGACCAGTCTCCGTTCGACAGAGACGCGGGTAAAGCTCTCTGAGGCGGTGACGGATGTGGACACCCACCTCCTCCACCTCTGGGAAGCCAGACGCAGCATGGTTAAAAGATGGCGCAGGCAGAAACATAACCGCAAGCTAAAAACCCGGATCGCGGCGATAACAAAAGAGGCGGCAGAATACGCGGCACAACTCGCGGACGCTAACTGGGTAGAGAGGTGCAACGCGGCAGCTAGGCAGATGTCTGGCAAAAATACATGGCGTCTCTTCCGAGCTCTCATAGATCCAAACCAGACGCGCACTGAGTCGCAGAAACACCTGCAGAGAGCAATACACGCGTTTCAAGGAAATACGGCCCAGTTAGCGCTGAAGCTCCGAGACCAGTACTTGAGCACGACCCAAGACCCAAGGTGAGAAGCTTACAGGTACAGTGGAGACGAAAATGAGCTAGATGAACCTTTCAAACTATACGAGCTCAAGGCAGCCCTAGCGAGAATGAAACGCGGGACCGCGCCAGGAAAGGATGGGATCACGGTAAAACTCCTAGCAAACCTACCAGACCACGCGTACCAATCCCTGCTAGAACACTTCAATTCGATCTGGACGGGCGAAGTTCCTCTTCCCACCGAATGGAAGACGGCACTCATAACTTTCATTCCAAAGAGGCAAAGCCATAGATACGGACAACCTCAGGCCCATTTCTCTCACGCCGTGCGTAGGCAAATTGATGGAAACAATGGTCAGAGACAGACTTTCCGAGTATCTTGAAAACAAGCGAGTCTTCGCCGACTCGATGTACGGCTTCAGGCCAAATAAATCGGCTCAGGACGTCCTGCTACAGCTTAGCAGAGAGATACTAAATCCGATAGAACATCCGAAGAGGGATAAGATAGTGTTGGCTCTAGATCTGAAGGGAGCCTTCGATAATGTGACGCACGAGGCAGTCCTGACACACCTTTCGGAGACAGGGTATGGAAAGAACGCGTTCGAGTATATAAAACGCTTCCTCTCAGACAGACAGGCCTACGTGAGGATCCAGAACGCAGACCACGGTCCCTTTCTATTAGGCACGAGAGGTACACCACAGGGAGCGGTGCTATCCCCGCTTCTTTTTTTAACATGGCAATGAAAAATCTCCCGATCCACCTGGAGAAAGTCTCGGGTGTGCAGTACGCGCTGTACGCGGACGACATCTCCAATGGGCCACGCAGGGCTCTCTCGGAGAAATGGAGGCCAGCTTGCAGGAGGCAGCCACCGCTGTAAATGAGTACGCGACAAAATGCGGCCTTCAGTGCTCACAAAAAAAATCCGAATTCGTCCATATTCGTCCCTCCAAAAAAATGCACAGACAAGATAGAATTGCGACTTGGATCAGAACCAATACCCGAGAGAGAGGAAATTAGAGTACTGGGCCTTTTAATTCACCAGCGTAAGCTAGCGACGACCACGCTCGACAAGCTAAAAAAGGTGGGGGACCAGGTGGGCCGAATGGTCCGCAGAATCTCAAACAAAAAGGGGGACTGAGAAGCAAAGATGCTTTAGGGCTGGCCAATGCCTTTGTAACAAGCAGAATCCTGTACTCGACCCCCTATCTCCACCTCAAGAAACACGACGAGAACATTCTTGAGGTGATTACGCGCAAAATAGCGAAGGCCCTCGACCTCCCTATAACCACGTCGAACCTGAGACTCCAAGGTCTGGGTATGACGAACTCGTTCGAGGAGCTGAGAGAAGCCCACCTCACGAGCCAATACACGCGATTATCGCAGACACCGTCGGGGCGTCGCCTATTACCCCCTCTACACATACAACACACGACTGTAACCGAGGAAAGAGTAAGGCTTCCCCAGGAGTGGCGATACGCCCTGCACGTAAAATCACTCCCCACTAATATGTCCAAGGACGACCACGAGGGTATGCGCATGGCCAGGGCAGAGGCCTTAGCTCATCATTAAGAAGGGAAACCCCGAGTGTACTATGTGAATGCGTCCGGCCCGCACCAAGGCGGGTGGTACACGGCGGCAGTGATCCACGAGTCCAAAACGGTAAACGGGCTCACATGTAAAGCCCGAAGCGTAACACAGGCAGAGGAGGTCGCCATCGCGTTAGCAGCAACACATTCTGATTCCAAAACAACCATAACGGACACGCGAAGGGCGTGGAGGAACTTTCAACATGGCTGGGTCCCGTACCTGGCCTACCGGCTACTAAAAAACAGCTCGGACCTGGCCTACCGACTACTGCAAAACAGCTCGTACGTGGAAAGTCCATCCCGCCGATTCATAGTCTGGGCTCCGGCCCATTCTGGGCTAGAAGGAAACGAGGCAGCAGATGCCGCCGCTCACGCGCTTTCTAACCTGGAAACCTCGTCTCCTTCCTCCTCAGAAGAATTCACACCAGCCTACACTTTCAGAGAAATTACGCAGCTCTACCAAAACAGACACAATATTTACCCCCACCCGTGTAAAGGGTTAACAAGAGCGGAGGAACTCGTGTTTCTTCGTCTCCTTACGAATACTATGATGTGCCCGGCGTCACTTAAACACTTTGACAGTGCCTTGTCCGGGGAGTGCCCGCACTGCGGGGAAATGTCCTCGGACCTTTGTCGGAAATGTCCTCGTGCCACGTTTATTTTGTGGCGTCACCGCTGCCTGGCGGAAGCAATAAGGAAACTGGCACGCGCAATGTATCCAGCGCTGCGAAATGTCCGTCTCCTGCTCTGGAAGTACCTGTCCTAGCGTCTGGAAACAGACGGGGAGGCGCGGTTCCTGCAATGTTGGTATATACACGTTTCTTTGTTGTTGGTCCGGATAGTCTGGCCATGCCGGTATCAACCCCTGATAGGGCAGGGACAGGTAGGTGATTGCCGCTCGCGGCGGGGGCTAGACTGCCATAGAATTTTTAATCTGTTGTAGGCCGTCATTGCACCCGCCACCGTTTCGGTGGTGGACGACGGCTGTTGTTGCGGCGCGCGTCTTTCTCTCCCTCTTCCTTTTCTTTCTTCTCTATTTTCTCTTCTGTCTTCACAAAGCAGCGGAGGTGGCTCAGCTACAGAGCCAGTAGCAGGCCCGTGCAATTTCTTTTCCTTCTTTCTACAGCCACAACAACAACATGCCGGCACTGCTGTATCGAGTGTTATAAGGAATTGGATTGGATTGGATTGGATTGGTATTGAGGCTTCCCTTTCTTTACCAAGTGGACCAGACAGGTCCTAGCCAAGTCGATTCCCGACTGTGACGGAGTCTGTCCCGCCCTGGCGCAACGCCACCAACACTATTTATCAGCGGAAGACATAATCTACGACAGCTGAGCTTCATTGCATCAAAGAAGCTGTTTACTATATCCTGCGCCAGACCCCCGGCCGATGGGATATCTTCACGGATTCCAGAGCATCTCTGCAAATCATGTATAATCTGCTGAAGAAAACCAATAATCAGCCTGTTTCCCTTGACATCGGGTACCTACATCATTTGGCTACTGCCGCAGGCCACTGCATAAGATTTCAGTGGATACCAGCCCACTGTGGCATTAAAGCCAATGAAAAAGCCGATGAAGCGGCTCGTAAAGGCCACCAACATCAAAGATACATTCGGACCTACTTCACGAAACCTGATGCATCCCAACTGGCTAAAAAATTTGGAACCGAAGCAAGGTATCGGCTTTGAAGCTTGCCGACAAATCACTATCAATTTCTTTACTCGATTGACCCACATCTAAGGTCCAAACTCCCTCCGAAATTTCCTCGCCAACTAGAAACTCTTTACCACCGACTGCGCCTGAACTGTGCATATGCAAATAGCTTGCGATACCGTTTTGGTCAAATGAACAGTCCGCCTTGTGACAACTGTGGTTTGGTTGAAACTGTGCAACATATCCTACTTGAGTGTCCTGCGTACGCTGTCGAGTGTGCGTACTACGAATATAGCATGAAAAAGCTCTCCCCAGTGCCTTTAACAATGGACATTGTTTTAGGTTCCGTAGCCTGCCCTAGGCAACAGAGACTCGCAATGAACTCTTTATTTACGTATTTAAAAGACATTGGACTTTCAGACGAACTTTAAGTTCACATTGAATGTTACCCTTCGGCATTTTTCACGCTGTGAACTCTATAAGCACATTTATCGGACTATGCATTTCATCATTTCATTTTATACCATTACTCCACGATGCACCTTAGAACACACTTAATGGCCGCATTTTATCTCCCCCTTCATTTCTTTTAATCTCCTAACGATTCGTTTTCCATCTCTACCTCCAGAATTCCCATTCCTACACAGAGTAGCATGTCAGCGCAATTTAAACGCCGGCTAAAATCTCTGTTCTTCATTAAAGATTCTCTCTCTCTCTCTCTCTCTCTCTCGAATATTTGCTTCCTTTTTTTTCCTGCTCACTTCCTCGCAGTGTCGCAGTGACATAAAACTTTTCAAAAAGAAGCTTTAGGTAACAAAGAACACGAGGATATCGAACTTTGTACGCCAGCTCCATTGATTTCGGTATGACGCACATTCACAACTCTGGGCAGTATATAAAAAGGCTAAATCCGCTGTTTTGTTTTGCGTATAGAACGTTCAAGATCTAGAAAACAATATCCGCCGATGCCAAAAGATAACCATCAATAACGCATGAAAGCTTAGATGCCTAGAAGCTTGTATAGGTATACGTCGAGTATTTAAATGATAGGAAGGCTTGAAAGTACAATGTCTATTCTGCGCTCGTAATTATAGTTGAAAATCCTTTACTGGTCGACAGAAGATCAATAAAATAACGCACAAATTTTGACAAGCACTTTTCGTGTGTTGCTACACACGCGTGAGTCGGTATGCTCTTTTTCCGCTTCTGTCATTCCTTCAGACTATATATCAGACTCATACTAACTTTGCAGTGTCGCCGTAGCGCGGCTTAGGAAAACAATATTGGCCAATGTTCATATTTCTTGAACCGTGTTCACGAGTTAGAAATAATGCGTTCCTGCTTTGGCTGACATACAGCTCAGAAAGCATGCAGCTATCCTTGTAATTCGTGTTCGTGATCAAAAAAAAAAAAAAAAAGCGACTAATGACTAGGCGCGTATATGGAGATAACATCAATCTAAGAAAGGGCATCTCCCTTCTATTATCAAAAGTAATTGACTTGAGGATTTACGTTCAATTTTCTGTTTATATAGCATGATATGCGTTTTGCAAGCAAAAGCAGCGTAGTCACCATTCTTCAAAAGTGGTGTAATTACTTTAGGCAGTTTTTCGTACGAGAGTTAAATAAGTTTTCTTGCCTCATTTCTTCTTGTGCCCACAAGAACTGTAGTCTTCTCTGTTCTATAAATAATTGTTCTACGGGGCGTAGAAAACAATCCATCTAAAGTCGCTGCTCATCTCCTTAAAGTGATCGATGCATATGGTCGACAAGATTTGTAGTATTGTTTAAGCTCAAATCAGCCGGCATGTGCATTTGGCAATTTGTTGTTCAATATTGTTGTAGGTGCATTTAGGACCGATCGCAATGCTTCTTAAATTTTATTCTAAACCTGGTCATAAGCAACTTGAATTTACTATTTGTAATAAGGCAGTAATTACTCATTGGAATCCACCAAACACAGCCATGCGCCCACAAAGGAAAGCTATTCCGCTGACCACCCCAGTTAGCTCAGTTGGTAGAGCGACTGCTCCGTCAAGGCGGAGGTCTCGAGTTCGATACGTTGAGCAGGATGAGGTTTTCAAGTTTATGAGAAAGCTGTATAGCTTACCTTTCTGGTCATACGGCTCCGCTTGGGTGGACGTTAATGAGTAATTACTCCCTGATTACAATTATCCTCCACCTTGGGGATTCCTCTAAATATTCAACAGTTTATTTCTCTTTGCTTTCCGCCCTCTCTATGTATATTCTGCCGAGTTGTTCAGGTCTTTTTAACCTCAAGCAAATAGTTTCTTTTCTGGACCGGACTATTACTGCAAACATACAAAAATATAGTTTGGTTTGGTTTCAATTATACGGCATAAATCACGAAAGCGACTCAGGCATATCGCCCCGCCGGGGTGGTGCAGTGGTAAGACGCCCGACTACTGTGCCGGAGTTCCCGGGATCGAATCCCGGCCTCGGCGGCTGCGTTTCGATGGAGGCGAAACGAAGTGGCGTCCGTGTGCTGTGCGAAGCGCACGTTAAAGATCCCCAGGTGGTCGAAATTACTCCGTAGCCCTCCACTACGGCTCCGCTTTCTCTCTATCCACTTTCACTCCCACCTTCATCCCTTCCCTTACGGCGCGGTTCAGGTGTCCACAGAGCAAGTGTGACAGATACTGCGCCTTTCCCTTCCTATGAACCAACCAACCGACTCAG
This sequence comes from Amblyomma maculatum, assembly GCA_023969395.1. Taxonomy (NCBI): domain Eukaryota; kingdom Metazoa; phylum Arthropoda; class Arachnida; order Ixodida; family Ixodidae; genus Amblyomma; species Amblyomma maculatum. The sequence goes on from JAJIZL010000117.1 coordinate 168,184, forward strand.
GCATAAGGGACACCATACTTGGTTGGTTTGTGGGGTTTAACGTCCCAAAGCAACTCAGGCTATGAGAGACGCCGTAGTGGAGGACTTCGGAAATTTCGACCACCTGGGGTTCTTTAACGTGCGCTGACACGCACAGCACACGGACGCCTTGCTTTTCGCCTCCACCGAAAAGCTGCCGCCGAGGCCTGGATTCGATCCCGCGTCCTTGGGAACAGTAGTCGAGCGTCGTAACCACTGCGCCACCCCGGCGGGGTGGACACCATACTGGTGGGCTCCGAAAATTCCGACCACCTGGAGATCTTTAACGTTCACTGATGTGAGACAGTAAACGTGGGCCTTGCTTTTCGCCGCCACCGGAAAGCGCCTGCCACGGCCTACATCGAACCCGCGACCTTGAGATCAATACTCGAGCGTCCTAACCGCTAAGTCACCGCGATGCGGCGCGCGTGAAATTTTCAACACCTTGTTCTTTAGTTGCACAGAATGATATCTTGGGAAGTATAACAGAGAATTTGGCCTGTCGCATATCATTCGGTTTCAAGGCTACAGGAATAATAGTATTTCAGTAATGATTGCTGTAACATATGGACATGAAATGTAGGCAGCAGAACGCAGTAGCTTAAAACTTTTTACACGAGAACAAGCTACTAAAGGATGTTAATTGAAGATATGTTTTACTGATAATAATAAAACAGGTCTGATGACTGCATACTAATTCGAAAATAACTGAAACATATGCAAACAGGCCAGAAATACTACAGCTACCATATACAATCCAGGCCATCATAAAACAAAATGCACAGACGATCAGAGTGACTCTCGTGGCATGCACGCTAGACGTTAATTTCCACAGAATGCTGCATGATTATGTTATTGGGTATGTAAAGAATTGAGAAAGATATTAAGGCTGAGGTAAAACAGAGAGTGGAGCTACATGACACATACTGAGGGGGAATTACAGCGCCTGACATGAGGGACAAGAAAGGATACATGACCGACGCTGTAATTAAAGGTCATTTCTGAATTACTTATTATAGGGTGGCGATTTTGTTTTAAGCTACAAGACCACATGAGACACCCGGTAGCTGCACTTATTTCATTCAGATGGACGCTTGAGCTCTACGATGTCCTTGCAACTGTGGAGATGTTACACACTCGTTGTTGGATCTCCACAAAGGACCCGCTGAGCCAGGCGGGAACAGGACAGCGAACCACCAGCATTCAGTCCTGCAGCCACGAAGAGCAATCTTCACGCGCTTGGCGGGCGTGCTGAGGCTGTCGTCTTCTTCAGCAGCCGGACCACGATGGCATGCTACGCCCCCCCCCCCCTCCCCCCCTCCCCCTTCTTTTCTAGCGATGAAGCCATGAGCGAAGGGAATGGCAGAAAGCGGATACTGTGCATGGGTGCAAATCGTACTCAGTGAGAACTGGCACGATCGGAAGGGGATGCAGTGACACAGTTGGCGGTGACGCCTGATTCAAGGTGGGCAGGTTTTAGAAAATTAACGAATATTTTGTCCTCCCGGCCATTGATGCGCAGTAGAACGTGCATAGGAGCACGCCGTATCACCTGGAACGGACCATCGTACGGTGACCGCAAATGTGGACGTACGGCGTCGTGGCGAAACAAAGACGTGAGTGCACCTCTGAAGGTCGGGGGGATGTGAATACGACGACAATACTGCCGTTGATTTTGTGGAACGATAGTGCTTATAGCGATACGTATACGGCAGGCGTAATATGTGATGTCAGCAGGCGTGGGTTGCGTAGGCTCGAAGAACTCGCCAGGGACACGGAGATTAGTGGCAAACGTCAGCTCTGCTGCACAGGAAGGAGAGTCAGAGAAGTGCGGTGCGGAGACCAAGCAGGACGAAGGGTAGGCGCCCAATCTATGGTGAAGGGAAAGCGGACGCCATAAGTGAAGCTTTCAACGGTCAGTGAAAACGCTCAATCACACTGTTGTAAATCGGGTGGTGAAAGGTTGTCTTAATGTGATTGACGCCGAGGAGCCGAGATAGGTTAGCAAATAATTTTGAGGCAACTTGACGACCACAATTAGTCGTAATGATGGAAAGGACACCGTAACGGCTTATCCAGAGTGTGATGAGCGCTCTTACGATCAACTCCACCGTTATGTCCAAAAGGGGCATCACTTCAGGTGATCTCGGGAACCTGCCAATGCAGGTTAACAGGTTGCAGTGGTTCCCGCAGAGAGGAGAGTGACCGACAATGTCGACGTGCAGATGGCTGAAGCTGGCGTCCGGGGATCGGAGGGATCCAAGAGTCGCGGTGGGTCGGTGCACGTTACTGGCATCAGAAGCACGTGCGCGACCAGCGGCGAACGTCGACGTTGATGCGAGGCCAAACATAACGAACCGTGATGAGGAGCTGAGTTTCGCGGATGCCAGGATGGGCCAAAGAATGGAGGGCATCAAAGACGGTTCGGCAGTATGATGGAGACACTTAGGGGAGGGAGCGACGGGACCACGATGGCAAGCTGCACAACCTTCTGTTAGGAGAAGTGAATATTTACATAACACCTCCTAGACGCATACTTGTGATTTCTTATACGACAAAGCTTCAAACGGAAGGTGCAATGCCCCTGTATCTTTGAGTCTCGTCTCATCATTTTACATATGAAAGAAGCTGCCCGACTTTGTGCCCCGGCCGGCTCCTCATGCGAAATGGTCCCATCACGTGATTCCCGTTGCTCTCGCACCTATTCCAGATTCGGAGACTTCCATTATGGGGAAAACAGAAATTAATTCCGGTGCGCCATTGCAATTCTGGTCTATCAGTTCTCACTATGCCAAGTTCCAACTCTCATTGGTCAGAAGCATTCCCGTAACATTTGAAGCTTCCTGGCGTAAAAGTTGGCGTGCGTACTCTTTGAAACTTTATGCTTATTTGTGCTTCTGTTATCTAGTATGTACACTTTAGCACACAGATGCGAGCTGCCAATTTTTGTGAAAATCCTCCTCTCACAAGTATAAAGCCTGCTTAATTTATTTATTTATTTATTTATTTATTGTTTCCTCAAGGGTCCACAGGGGACATTACATGAGGGGTGGGCAAACAAAAAGTTAATACGAACACAGATGGTCTTCAATGGCGGTTTTGAATAGAACACGATTGGTGATGGCCGCCACTTCGGATGGAAGGTCATTCCAGTCATTGGCTGTTCGAAGAAAAAATGACATTTTATATGTTTCGGTGCGGGCCCGTTCAGGGTAGACGGCGTTAGGGTGACTATGACGAGAAAAGCGATGAGCGCGTGTTATCGGGGCAGTTTCATGATCGGAAGTGTGATAAAATTTATGATACAGCGAAAGACGGGCGATTTTACGCCGACAGGCCAGTGTTGGGAGATTAAGCTGAGATTTTAGTGCTGTAACGCTAGTATAGCGAGAGTAGTCTGAGCAAATGAATCTGGCGGCGCGGTTTTGGACTGCTTCGAGCGTGGTGATTAGGTTAGTATAGTGGGAATCATATGCAGCACATGCGTAATCAAGTTTAGGACGTATGAAAGTTATGTAAGCAAGAAGCTTAATGGGAGGGGGAGCTAGTGATAGGTTGCGGCGCAAATACCCTAGAACTTGATTGGCTGAATTGGTGATGTGGTGAATATGATGCGACCAGGTTAAATCTTTACTTAAATGGATACCAAGATACTTGTATGAGTCAACGGATGAAATAGGATTGTTGTTAATTGTATAAGTATTTTCACGGTGGTTGCGCCGGCGATGGAAAGAAATAAGTGACGTTTTACTGCTATTTAGGGACATGAGCCAAGTACTACACCATTCTTCGACGCGTGCGAGATCTTCTTGAAGAATGGTGGCGTCGGAGGAATTATGTATTGGGCGGTAGATGACGCAATCATCCGCAAAGAGTCGGACATTAGATCTGATGTTAGAGGGTAAATCATTTATGTAGATAAGGAACAGAAGAGGGCCTAAAACGGTCCCCTGAGGGACGCCAGACAAGACAGGGGAGAGGGATGACGAGTGTGAGTTAGCATGAACGAATTGATAACGATCAGTAAGGAAGGCTCGAATCCAATCCAGAACTAAGGGATGAAGGTTTAGGCGTGACAGTTTAAGAATTAGGCGCGCGTGCGGGACTTTATCAAATGCTTTTTCGAAATCCAGAAATATTGAATCCGTGGGAATGTTACGATCTAGGCATGCGTGTATATCATGAAGAAAAAGAACAAGTTGCGTGTCACAGGAATGGTCTTTACGAAAGCCGTGTTGGTTAGAATGAAAAAAATTACGAGATGATAAAAACTTGGCAGTATGAGAATATATGATATGTTCCATAAATTTACAACAAACACAGGTTAATGAGATTGGCCTATAGTTAAGTGGTGAAGATCTGTTACCTTTCTTGTGGACTGGAATGACCTTCCCAATGCGCCAGTCCCGTGGTAACCAAGACGTCCAGACGCATCTGCATCTTTTCGAGGTGGCAAGTCCGGCTTGGAATGCGTGATCCTGGATGGTTGGATGCCCCTTACTCTTCAACACATCATAAATAGTTATGATGTGTTGAAGTCTGCTAATACAAAACTGTTTGTTTAGACACAACAGATATTATGTGCAACGGTCCTGACACATTTTGATACACGTCTAGTACTATTATGAACCTCGATTTTAGAAGTAGTAACGAAAACGAAACTCCATTTAAGGTGGCATGAATATTGCTATACACTACGCATTTACGCCAATCATGGCAACAAATGCCGCTATTATCATATCTTGTCATTTTTTATTCGCTAACTAGAAGTTGAACCTAAAATAGGGTCGGTAAAAATATTCAGTCTGAAATAAAAACTAGTGTTTTGGAGAATTATTACCCTTCGATTTTGTTGCGTCCAATTAAATTCACTTATCCTTTTCAATAATTTTTGCTTTCACAGTTTTTTTTTGTTTTCTTAATTTCACTATAGTGTAACTTCGTTGTTTTTTTTTTTCAATATATTGATCGTTCACATATTCATATTTATTTGTTAAATACTATGCTTAATGTGTGTTCCCAGCACCGTGGGCAACTGGCTGCCTGTGCAGTGTCCGAGCGGAATTGTACTTAAGCGGGGCTGATTATAAAGTGTACAAAAAAAGACAAGTGACGTATTTTGTTGATAAAAGTTCACGCATCAGTGGCATCACATTCTCTTCAGCCGCTCGGCCACTCGCTATTTTTCAATGTGCAGTCAAGTAGTGTACACCGTCCCAAATGTTTAACGACCTAAAGTGTTGCATCGCTAAATGTAACGTATATAATGCGTCTCTAGGCTACATCGCTTGCAAATTCGCGCTGTAATTTAACGCACGAAGTGGCACTTAAAAGTGCCGCTATAACATGCTGCGTATACCTGATTCCCTGAGAACTAACCTAAAATCCGCATCGTCTTTAGCGACCTAAACCAAACAAGCAGCATACACAGCATTGGTTCTTGCTGAGCATTCACTCTAAACTAACTTACTAAAATAAATTCGCAGGCACTTCCAGTTTTAGACGGATACTTTACTCAAATGAAGCGAAATGGATGGCAACCGCTACTGCATATGCGACTTGAATTGTCTCTTTGTCGCGGCAAAAAATGGTGATGTTTAGTTAAATCTGACGGATTCAAGCAAACCTCCCATCTTAATTCGTTATTATTGTAAAGGAAGCATTTGTTACCACGCCATGCGTTAAATTTCTGTACTAATGACGAATTTGCAAAGCTGAGAGAAGCATTCTACGCGTTGCTGTTAGGACGCAACAATTGATATTGTTAAAATATTGGGCGGGTACTCCAGCAGGGACATCTTATAATTCGGAAAGCAATGACCCACAAGCAAAGGAACACAACGGCGGCGGCGGCACGTGTCCTGAAAGGCGTGAGCGGAAATATTCATCGGCACACTTATGTTGCCCACTGGCCAACTAGATAGGCAACTGATTTGTACAGCATACAAGCGAAAGTACTATACAAGCAAATTTTTATGCACCTCATGGTCACTTTATGACATCCCTTAAGAGCTCTAATTAGACTTTTGTTACAAGTAAATTGCCTTCATTTTAAGCAATCCTTAATTGACATATCGCTCCACGGACCGTAATCCGATTCCTAACTAGTTTTATGCACTCGTGTTTACATCACGTAAGCTGTCTTAAGCGCCCTCTGTAACTTTCCTGTGCGAGTGTTTTGAAAGTGTGAGAACAAGGGGCCTTACTCTTTTGCTGCACGTGGGATGACGAGTGCGGCTGCGTCTCTAATTATTCTCCATGAACTGCAAGAAGTATTCATAGCGGGAAATTCCGGCGTGATTGGTTGATCAGAAATTAGGTTTGCGCGAGAAAAGACAGCGCCGTAACGTCCTTATTGTGTGGGGAGGGATGTTAAGGCATTTTTAAACAGGTGGCACTGATTTGCCATCTGATGGACAAATGATCTTTTTTGAGATTGGAATCATACGACCCGTAAAGATAAGCACACCATAGAAGAGACCGATCTTGTCCAATGATGAAAAACAGTGGCGAAATGCGACCGCTCGCCAAATCTGCAGCCTGTAGCATAAAGTTTAGCACGTGCGTCATCAGTTCCACGAAGGTACAATACATAAAAAAAATCGGTTACGAAACACTCACAGCTGTCAATGCACATCACTAATTTGTGAGTATTATTTATTCAAACAGCTGGCATTAACCCTTTATATGTCCTTAGGAAGCGAAAGAATATACTAATAAAGTCATACCTTTAAAACACCAACTGCCACCGCTAGTTTCAGAGTTTAGAAAAACATCAGCGACTATGAGGGCCATTAGCCTATGGGCGTGTTTAGTTCTCGCTGGAAATCTCTGCCTAGCTACTGGGTAAGTATGTACTTTTGATTCTGTTATTCCCTTCAATTTTAAGTAAAAGGCAGCTGTCTTCGAACCGAAAAAAAAAAAAAAAGAAAGGTGGCAGGAATTATATTTCGCGCTTTTCAATGGAATAAATATAATCTGCAAAAATATTCTCGCTTCGTTTCATTCTTAGGTTTTAATGCCTCGAAATCTCTCAAACTCAACGAACGTCACAGCTTTGGGCTCCAGATAATTTGAATGTACAGGAATTTTAACTTGCATTCGTATTGCACAGGACACGGACGTCTTATGTTTGACCTCCAAAAAACCGCCAGCCTGCGACCAGGATCAAACCCTGACTCCTAGATCAGTAGTAAATCGTCCTAATAACTGAACAACCATGGCCAGTCGAGTTGCCATAATTCATCACAAGTGATTTAAAGCAAACTTTAAGAAAAGGCTGCTATACGCCATCAATGTGAGCGTGAAATGTCGTACGTTAGGCTGTACATTTCTGCCAGCCAACCTTTCTTTAAAACGCATTTGTGTTGTATACAGGCTCACCAAGAAAGAGCCCGCAAGTGCTACCTTTGGTGATAGTGCTAAATATGGGACGCTGTTGCTTCAAATTCCACGCAGAGCTTTAATGACAAGCACAGCACTAAGCAGTGCCAATATTCATTTTTCACGACCTGTGAGATGAGGACTGCCACAATCGAGACCTGCGAAATTTACTCAGATCGACAATATGAAAATAAACTGTTCGTAAATCAAGATATTATGCGAATCATGAGAGGAGCTAGGGCTTAGTTAATACCCTGAGAAGGCAACTCAATCACACGCCAAGCGTGGGATAACAAGTCACGAAATTCGTGCATTATGTCTGGTATGCTCTTCGCAGAACTACGCCCTTGCCTTCTATTAACAGGCATTTTTCATGCAAATGAGGCCTTAAAGCTTGTGGTAACGTATGTTTGTAATGCCATGGAGCTCGAAGTTGATAAATAATTTTCAAGGGTTCATTTTTTCTATTAAAATAAAGGTTTACAGTCTAGAATTAGGTCTAGTAATAGGGCATTAGTCTTATAAAATTTTGAACAAAAATTGATTCAAATTAACATCTACAAATATACTAAAATAATGTTCTTTTAAAGCAGAATATGTAGCCACTGTTGATATTACATTTTTCAACTGCAATTTTAGCTAGAACTGAAATAAAAAGAAAGAAAAGATGTAGAGGAGAGATCATAAACAGGGAGTACAATCTGATTTGCTACCCTGCACTGTGGTAAAAGCAGGTCCGGATGTAAAGGCGAAAGATGAAAATATAGTAAGAGTGTAGATCGCACAGCAGACGATCGACGTTCTGAAGAAGCGTAGCTGCTGCAGGCAAGCTTTCCCTGCTGATCATAGCCGCAGCCACTTCCAGCAATCTTCAACGCTGCTCAGGGGGCGACGATGAAGAGGTTCCTGCACAGGGAATTATGTAGACTGCATTCGGAACTGCATGCCGGCCATTCACAAAGAATGTGTGCTCAGGTCTCGTCGCAGCCACAGATGTCACATGCAGGGTTACCAGCCATGCCAAGGATAAAATGTTAGTTGATTGTAAATGCGCCACCAAGGCGCAAACGAGAATACAAAAGATAAAAGCAGAGCATCATTGTAGACCGGGTGGAAGCGGAAGCTTCAGGTCCGTGTCCGAGGATTGTAGACAAGGTTTAGAAAAGTGGCCAGAAATGAGCTCAGAATTGTGACCATCCCAACACGTTACCGAAGCTGACCCGCTGTGCTCTCTCGAAATTTAATCGCTAATCATCGCCATTGTAGAGGCCAGTTTGCACTGGCTATTGAGAGAAAAAAATTAGTTGGGTTTAACTCTTGTTAACCCTAGTTGAATTACGATAGCAACGGCGGAAGATTCTTGTGCTTGCTACATTATTCCCCTATCACGCCCTATCATATGTAACGTGCTGCATTATTGGGGACACTTCAGTTTATCCTTTAAGAGTATGACGCGAGAGCGTAAGCTACCAGCCCACACATAAATGAGAAAGGTTTAATGCTGCTAAACCGAATGTGAAGCGAAAGCATTAGCTGCGGGTGACCGAGCGTTCTTTGTCTTCTTCTTCGTCGTCTTCCTCTTCATCTTAGTCTTATTCGTCTTCTTCATCGTGTTATTCTTCTTCGACTTCGTCTTCTTCTTCGTCTTCGTCACCTTCGTCTTTGTCTTCTCCTTAGTCTTCATCTTCGTCTTCTTTGCGGCTGTCCAAAGTCCAACATAGCCCTTCTCGAGACTACGCGATGGGTTCGCAACCTGGCGTAGTATTGCTATCGAAATAAAAGTATTTCCGACATAGAGTTCAGAGTGATTCAGCCCTCAGGCTTCCGCAACGACGCGATCACTTCTTCAAAGACCCGAGAGCGAAGAGCAGCTCTTAAGCCTAGCAGAGTTGCTTATTAGTGTCTGGAAGCAGATCACTCCTGCAGCATTCCTGATTGATGTACTTAGTTCCCGAGCGAAAAGCAGTATGCATCTTAATCTGTCGACGAAAATGTTTTGATGTCTTATATCTGGCTACTGTGGGTTTACAAAAACTGCTTCAAACTCTGAAACACTGATTGGGTTTACTGAAAAATCTGCGTGGAAGGACAGCCCCTGCCACACGTGGGCCAACAGGATGATGGCATCAAGTAGTATCATGATGTCCAGATCCCATTCCCCAGTCAACGCTTGGACGCGCGTTGATGCCACGTCTATGCCAAGACCCTCACCTGTTGTTAGAGCACTTGCTGCCAACTAGGTCACGAAATACCCGCATTGGTCGAGAGTTGCTTGACGTGACGTGGTATCTTTATGCCTTCATTAGAAATACATCCTTAGTCCTTATCATTCGATAAGACCGAAGGACTACGCGAACAGTAGCTTTAATGTCGCGTCATACATTTAAAGGCCGCGCTTTATATTTTCCCTGAATTTTTTCTTCAACATTGCGTTTATTTCAGATGACTAAAGCTAATTGGTACAAGTTGAATAATGGTGAACATGGTGAATGGTCGAAACAGAAGATAGTTGAGGTAGTCATTGAAAGTACAAAAAAGGAAACAAACATTAGAGACGCTGGTCAAATCGATTGTCTATATCGATTGGGTGATTTTTCGAGCAACAAGACAAGCCCAATAATTGCCAAATTTTTGAATGACAGAAAAATAGAGTTAGCACTTAACCGCGGAAACAAACTGAAAAACAAAGCCTACAGTATTCCACGTGACTCCTCAACGTGATAAGCGGCGTAATCTATGGACATTTTCAAAAACAATAAAAAAAAAAAGACGGTGACTGTATTCGGCTTGTGTTCAATAAATTGTTTGGGAATGACGATGTTTACGTTTGGCACACTGCCAATAATAGCGCTACTCTAATATCGAAGGCTATGCCTGCATGACGAGCCAACTCTGTTCAAGAATCGTTAACTCCAGCTTCACCTTCCTCGGATGGTTGTTCTAATTACAGCGTTTCTTTTCTTTTTACTAATATCCGAAGCATCCCACGTAAATCAGCTGAACTGTCGTCGCTCATTGACTCATGCAGTGCTTCGACAATCGCGCTCACTGAAACATAGCTAAATGACGCTGTGCCAGATAATATAATACTTGTTTTCTGGTCAAACTTTCAATTTTTTCTCTGCGACAGAAAGCATCGCTGAGGGGGCGACGTCCTCGTAGTCGTAAAAAAAGAACTGCTTGCCCCGCAAATTATTATTGATTCCTTTCTTGAATCTGCATTTGCTTCTGTTAAATGTAATTCGGGCGATCTAGTTATTGGTGTTATTTATCCCCCTGATATGGATTCCTCATTTTCCAGTAAGTTTTATCGTGTACTGAGTGCGCTTTTGTCGCGGTTTCCAAATCCATCACTGTTAATTTTTGGTGATTTTAACTTTCCCGAAATATGCTCGACCAGTCAATCCGTCATGGTTTCCCACAACGAAGCTCTTGAATTTATGCACTCATGTCTGAACTTTTCGTTAACCCAGCTAATCATTCATCCAGAGCGAACCTCGGCGACCTCTGCCAATATTCTGAACTTGCTTCGTACAAATGACCCGGAAATTGTTTCCGACATAACTCACCTGCACGATCTCTCTGATCATGCTAATATTACAGGTAAAATCCTACGCCTTCTCAGTAAACGAAAAATTACTAAGAAGATAAGATGTTACAGCAAGGCAAACTTCGATGCCATGAGTGCGGAACTGTCCGTCTTTACACGCAACTTTATGAAAAAGTTTCTGTCGAGAACGATTGAGGTAAATTGGACCCTGCTGAAGAATGCTTCATCTTGTGTAATTGACAAATTTATTCCAGTTGTAACAATAAAATATCACGACAATGCACCCTGGTTCAATCTAAATCTACGCCGTCTGAACAACAATATAGACAGGTTTTCAGATTCATGGTTGAACTACAAACAATGCGAAAAAGAGTATCAGTCCTTGATGTCATCTGCATGACGTCACTTTTTCAATTATGATTTATCATCCATGTTGAAAAGTAACCCTCAGAGATTTTGGCTTGTTATCAACCCTCGTTCTTGTCCCGACATTTCTCTTGCAAATCACAATAGCGAATCAATTCCGGAATCTGACTGTACCGACCTCCTGAACAACACTTTCATGTCTGTTTTCACTCGTGAAAACGCCCTCTCCTGTCAAGACATCAAATTCAGCAAGATAGTTGTATGCCAGCAGTAATCATTTGTGAAGATGTTTTTTTTTTTTTGCCAAAAAAACCTCAAACTATCAACATCTTCAGAGCACTTGATATTTAATAACAAAATAATTAAAAACATAGCAACTACTTTGAGCCCAGTGTTATCAGCCCTCTTCTCGCAATCATTATTGTCCGCCACGTTTCCAAATGATTGGCGGGTTGCTATCATACCCATTTTCAAGTCCGGCGACCGGTCCTCACCGTTAAACTATCACCCAATATCCTTAACAAGTACCATATGCAAGTTACTAGAGCATGTGATACACACCCAGGTCATTCACTACTTAGAGGATAATTCATAACATTATATATAAGTACCTACACGGTTTTCGGAGGGGCTACTCCTATGAAACACAGCTCGTGGGGTTTACTCACGACATGCTTACATCAATAGATGTTGGTTTTCAGGTAGATGCAATATTTTTAGATTTTTCCAAAGCATTTGGCCATATCCCTCATCACTGACTTCTACAAAAATTAACTAGTCTTAGTCTCCATTGTAACCTGCTTGGTTAGATCAATTTTTTTTTCAGCACGTACCCAGTTTACCTGTGTTAATAATTACAATTCTTCATTTGGCTCCGTAACGTCTGGTGTTCCTCGAGGCAGTTTTATTGGTCACTTATTATTTTTATTTTTATTATTGATTTATCCGAATTTGTTACTTCTTGTATTATATTATTCACTGATGACTGTGTGGTTTATCGGAATATTTCTTGTTGCACTGACAGCTTCGCTTTACAATCCGACCTAAATGCAATAGGAGATTGATGCCATTCATGGTTAGTGCATTTCAATCTCTCTAAACCTAAGGCCATGTCCTTCACCAATCACGTAACCGGGTTTCATAATTCCTACACGATCAACAATGAGACAGTCGAACTTACCTCTACGTATAAGTACATAGGACACCAGTTTCAGTCTGACATATCCTAGTATCACCTCATCAATCTCACACTTGCATCTGCTAACTGTTCCTTTGGGTCTTCTTAAACGCAATCTTAAGCAAGCTTGCCTACACCACTTTAATCCGTCCTAAAATAGGGTACGCATCTGCAATTTGCGATCCCGACCAAAATTACATCATAAAACACATTGAGGCATTCCAAAACCGTGGGGTGCGCTTCATCTACTCCGATTATTCCCGTCACACCAGTGTCTCAGCTTTAAACGCGCGCTCAATTGTCAGACCTATCTTCCCGACGCAAACACGCACGCCTTACACTTTTCCGCAAACTTTATCATCATCCCTTGCTTCATGAAGATTTTTTTCAGGAACCTGCAGCTATCTTTCCGCTCTGTGATCATCTTAACAAATTTTAGCGCGTCACATGCCACACGTCCCTTTTTTCTAAGTCATTCATACAGCGCACGATCATTGATTGGAAGTGTTTGCCACCTGATATTACTACCGTGTCTAATGCAACTAAATTTCAAGAGCTAATTCGCAGTTCCAATAATATCTGACAGAATGTAGTCCCTGTGAGTACCAGACTCTTTTTTATCCATTTCGTGCTTTGCTGTCTCCTCTATTAAGAAAATGCGAACGTTGTGGTGATCCACTATTTATGATCCACTATTTATGCTTCAATGTTTTGTTTTTTGTTTTTGTTTCTTTTTTTTTTCAATTTACTTCTCCTTACTGTTTTTAACATTCTACTTCTGTTCTTGTATTGACTTTTCTGTTCCAATTATGCTGTGACAAGTAAGTTTTTTTTTTTTTCCCCCCCCCCCCCCCCCCTTATGTAATACCCTCGAGAGAGAGGGCCTTTAAGAGTACAATGAATAAATAAAAATATATACATAGCCACCTGTGGTTTTGAGGTAGCGCTTGAAAGACGAAGAAGTTGTAAACTCTCGTGCGCTTCTTCTAGCTAGGTCTGTGGTATCTTGACTATTTGTCTCTGTGTTACTGTTTCCCGTGAATCCCTATCTTGACTGTGTGCCTCTGCCCCGTTACCGTTTCCCATCAATTCCTGTCCTCATGACAGTTTTGGTGGATGTGCTGGGTATTTTGACCTCTCAATGTCGTACACCCCTCCGCGAACCAACGATACTGTGGACACGCCAGTACATCGTGTCAGTCGGAGGAACCTGAGCTTCCTCCCGAACACGGGCCCTTAGAGTCCACTTCAACAACGAGCCTCCGGCCAGCCACGCAAAGCTCTACGTCGGTCAAGCAAGGTACTCCTGTTTACCTTCGAAACCCCCGAGTGCCGAAATCGTTCCATGGCACTGCGCAGGAATGCGTTGAGGACTGGCTAACTCAGTTTGAACGCATCGCATCCTTTAATCAGTGGGACGACAACTTAAAGCTACGGAACGCCATTTTCTGCCTGGAATACCATGCTTTGACATGGTATGAGAACCGAGAAGGCACATTAACATCATGTCCTCAGTTCCGCCGTCTTATCATAGAGGCGTATGTCAGCCTGGATAGGCGCGAACGAGCAGAACGTGCTCTACAATCTCGGATACAGATGCCAAACAAATCCGTCATGGTGTATGTTGAGGACATGACGAAACTATTTAGACGTGCGGATCCCAACATGTCTGAAGACAGGAAGCTGCGCCACCTGATGCGTGGGGTTAAAGAACAGCTTTTTGCCGGTCTTGTGCGTAGCCCACCAACTACAGTTACCTCATTTTTAACAGAGGCGGTCACAATGAAAAAAGATGCTGCACCAGCGCTCGGCTGTCTACGACAGCCCAATCCTCGCTACGACTGCTGCCGAGCCTTTTACCACTGTTGTAAGCAATACCGACCACCTCCGAGAACTTATTCGTGCAATTGTACGCGAGGAACTGCAGAAGGTTTGTGTCACGTTCCAACCCAGAGGGGATTCTTTCGCACATATAATCCGCGAAGAGATTCAGCAAGTCACGCAGCCATCTCTGCATGTTGCTGAAGCTCAAGGTACCCCTGTTCCTGATTATCCTCGTCCGACTTACGCCGAAATTCTCCGACGCCCAGTTCCAGCCCAAGCTCCGTTGTCTACATTACAACCAACCCAGTGGATAGCAGCCAACGCAATACATTCCTGTACAGCAACCAATGCGGTATGTGCGACCACCGTGGTCACACATACGACGAACAGACGTCTGGCGGGCCCCTGACAGCCGTCGCATTTGTTATCATTGTAGGGAACCTGGTCGCATTTTCCGGTGGTGCCCTTGTCGGGAACTCGGACCAGATGCTTTTTACACCAACGCACCTAGACGCACGTTCGGTCAACGACCTCGTGACATTGTAGACAACCTCGCACAAGAGAGCCTCCCAATGGCACGCTGATATAACGACTGACATCGCTACGTCGTGTCCAGCCTGGTGACAAAGTCTGGGTGTAGACACCTGTCCGGCGTCCAGGCCTGTCAGAAAAACTTCTAAATCGTTACTTTGGAATTTCCTGCCATTCCACCGGTTGGGTTGTGCGCGTGCTTTTCGGAAGGAGTCTTCGTTGTTTTCTTCCGTTCAATAAACATTCAGTTGCTAGTCCAGCCTTGTCCTGTCCTCTTCTTCCCTGTGTCTCGTCCTTTGGCTGGTTAAATAGTTTTGTTGTTCAGGATAAAGCCATTTGCTTATCAGGAATTATGCCACTGTATTGATCGCCACTTAATTGTGAATTGAATGCCGCCAATTGAACGCCGCATATTTTGGAGCACCGGCGGTATGCGTCACTTTGACCTTCAACTGAGCCTTAATATCAAGCCTTAATTCGAGTGAAGCCGAACCTAAAAAATTAACGTTATATCGTTGTGCAGCATATGTCGGTTATTATAACATCACAGGTGTTGTATCATTGGATAGCTTATTTCGAGCATAATTTAGCTTCACTAAATATAAGCGTCGTAACTAATTACAGTTGTTTGTGAATTTTTATTGAAATTCAAATACTATGATACACCATTGTCATATACTGCTGTATACGTTAATCTATTACTATTGTATTACCCTAATACAGGTCCTAATTATTTACCATTGCTAATGCATTTTGATCAAAATTACAACAAAAGTCTATAATGGACTCATGTATTGCCGAAAATGTCTTGAAGAGTGCGATAGAAAAGAAAACTCTAAGCCACCAAAAACCATGCAAAGCCGACCGGTGACTCGTCTGACTTCGTTCAACTTTGCTCAAATCGCTGCCAAACCTTTATGATTTGTTCACATAAAATTATGGGCTAAGAATTACTGCCTCTCACATTTTTGCATCCCATGCAAGCTTGAAATGATTATTTTCATGAGACTGGCGCCATATTTAGGGATGGCGTGCAAGCCGTTGTTCCGCGCAGCGCCCCTTTTACCGTACAGAGGCTTACTATAAAGACCCCTTACTATAAAACAGTGCCATGAATCTGCCTTCTGCTCGGCGTTATTAGAAATGAACTAAAATTGAGCGTGTAATAAATCCACTGATTCAGTCACATCTGTATTGATAACAGCCAGAACTTTACGGCGCATGTTCGTCAGTCTGACAACGTACTCGGCCGCTTCTGGTACAGGCCAGAAATCATCAGACGTTCATCAGTCACTGAATGTGTCGCTCTCATGCAATTCATGTTGTCAGAAGCGGCTACTTTAAGTGCTTTCACCTCCAAAGCCCTTACGGTTGGGCGGTAAATGTGGCTGACCATGGATTCGATTGAAGCAGAAGAAAGAGCTGTACTTCACCGCCCCGTAGTCTCCGGAACCAGGAAAGCTTGGTAGCAACGCCCATAAAGCCGCCATCTTGCTTCACCTCGACTGTCAAGAGGCCGTAAATGCTTACGCCACCTTGACCTTAACGTGGAAGAGAAGGACGACTATGAAAGGCTGCTACAAGCATTCCAGGTCTAGTGC
Organism: Amblyomma maculatum; assembly: GCA_023969395.1. Taxonomy (NCBI): domain Eukaryota; kingdom Metazoa; phylum Arthropoda; class Arachnida; order Ixodida; family Ixodidae; genus Amblyomma; species Amblyomma maculatum. The sequence continues at coordinate 184,634 of JAJIZL010000117.1, forward strand.
ATACAGCATAGCAATGAAACTTTGATGTGGTTTAACTCTTCTAAACCTATGTATAAAAACGAAGTACTCTTCTGGATGATCGGACGCGGCCTGACGATGCCACCGAAGAATTGACGGATTCGGTCCGGCGCGAGGCCTTCATTGCGAAATAGGAGAAGCAGCCGGTGACCTTCTCTTAGTCACGTGGAATCACTGGGTAGAGCAGGGCGAGCGGAGATTCAATGGAAAATTTCAATTTTTCAATGGCGCTAGGGGAGCACTTGCATCAGCGCCACTCCGTAGCGCGTTTGATAAGTAAGAAGAAGAAGCAGCGAAGAAGCAAGCGCCTCCGGCTATGTGGGCCGCACCTGCGGTCAAGGTCAAACTCTCGCCTCACTCGACCTTGGCAGACAGGAAATAGTAGAAGTTTTCGCTATAAAGCATTCAAATGCTATGCGTTCCGGAGCTCCACGCAAGGCGACGGTGAGCCTTTCGAACACTTGTATAGGGCCTGCAAAGGAATTCAAATAGGTGAAATTTTGGCGCCCGCCAAGACTCATGCTGCGCGAACAAATAGTACGCGTCGCATCTAGTCAGGAGCCAAAGGAAAAACCTCTAGCTAAAAAGGACCTGACGCTGACCACTGTTGTCGAATGGGTGAAGGCCGAACAAATAGCAGCCGCCAAAATCAAAGTGGTGGCACAGGAGAGAAGCAAGCGTCAACAGTAAAGGGAAGGCGCACTATATACTACAGTACTACAAATGGAGACACCAATCGAGAGATGCGGCTACTGCAACCGCTTACGTAGGTCTCGAGAGTATAAAGCGTATGGCAAAAATTTTCTGCATGCGCAAGACGACATCATTTCGCAGTTGGCTGCAAGGCATGAGCATCCAATGTTAATGAAATAGCCGAGTAAAAGGACAACGATGGCGACTTTACAGTGTCAGATATCTGTGGCATGCAAGGAAGTGAGCGGTGCTTCTCGGAACGAACGGGAGTAGCGACTAACATTTCGGGAAGGGAAGCGCGGGGTCATGTCGGTACCTTCCTGATGCCCAGTTCGAAGCCTTAAAAACTAAGAGGAAGCAACAATCAGCCGGGCCAGCACTACGCAGATAGGGCGAGAATAAAATAGCGCACGTGATAAAGGTATGCCTCCCAATTCGGTTTGGCGCCGACACTCAACAGGTAGAAATCTTCGTTGTCGATCTTAGGACTGCAAGAATGCAAGCAGTTTGGCCTTTTCACTAAGCTTAGTCACAAAGAAAAGGACTTGGCCGAGTGCGTTCGCCAACAGTATCTTAAGGTTGTTTACATACAAGTGACAGCTTAACCAAGAGTACATCATGAAGATCGATGATGGTGCCTATCCAGGCGTAGAGCCTGTGCGTCGAGTATCCTATGTAATTCGATCGCGCAGGAACGAGGACCGGGATCATCTAGAGGCTGCAGGCATTATTGTCAAGGTCTGAGAGACATGACAAGGTAAAGCCACTTATTCGTGTTTGCATGGATCCCAGAAAATTGAACGAGGCTTTTAGGAGCGAACACTAAACATCAGCGCAGGTAGGAGATTGAAAGAGAACTTCCAGGACCTAAGTATTTCAGAATGCTTGATGCCAAAAGTGGATTCCGCCAAATTCAGTTTTGTGAAACGTTCTTAAAGATTTGCACACTCAGCAGCCCATTTGGTCGTTACCGGTTCTTATAGCTACCCTTTGGTGTTGCATCGACTCCAGAAGTGTTTCATACAACGACTGAAATGTTCGATGGGCTACCTGGCGTCGAATTTATAACGATGATACTTTTGTTTGGGGTGCCTCATGGGGGGATCATCAAAAAGACTTTATTAGGCGCTAAAAGCAGCCATTACGAAAGCTGCCATTTAATTAGGTGAAATGCAAGTAGGAAGCGAAACAGACTTCCTCGGAGACCAAATTAGTGAGCAAGGCATCAAATCAAACTGAGAACAGGTAGAGAGTCTAGCCCATTGTTGGAGATCAGATATAACAAAGCTGCGTTCGAAAGCCACTGGTGGAATCAACTATTTCAGAGGGTACAGTCTTTATCAGAAGCTTACAACCCAGGGGGTATAATTCTGAGCGATACTATGTAGCTCATAAGGCATTCTCAGGTTTCCATACCTGCTGAAGGCACGAAGGTTTTTCGTCCTACCCTCTTTAATGGCTAGGACTTCCACGATTATTACAGAAGTCATCTGGGCTGTAAACTTTTGATAAAGGCTGTACATGCTGAGTTTAACAAGCCAGATTGTGGTCTCCTTCCCGAGGGCTCTATTTTTGAATGCACAAAGGTAAACCACACAGAATGGGACAGTCTAAAGTAAGTGTTGATGAAAGCTTCTCTACTTTCTATTCTTGATCCATCCCTACCTCCAGAACTGTCCACAGATGCATTTCCTTTGCATTGGATGTATCACATTTTCCGCAGCATGACACTGCAGTGGCGGCCTGTAGGCTGCCTTTCTAGCATATCTATATTGCGGGCACTGCTCGAAGCCCAATTCTGGACTTGAAGAAACATCATATATGCAAGCTGGATACTTTTGGTTTCAGAAAGCATCCTTTTGGTTTATACCCTTATAATTTTGATTTTTTTAGTTAATATTCATGCACTGCACGCTATTAGTGACTCAGTGTTTCCATGCTACGGCGTTTGATGCCCGATAATACGAAATTGTTTTGAAAGTGGCCTTAGAGCTCTTTCTAATTGTTATTGATAAGTAATATTGCTGCGCCATTTAGTTCCACAGATCCAGGGCCGCTGTTTCTAACACCTCTAATATTGAATGGTAGCATTGCACTAGCAAAGACAAAGAGCCATGTGGAACTTTTTAAAAAGGAAGCAGACGTTACAGCATACTCTGGATACATCACGGTGAACAACGTCACAGAAAGCAACCTGTTCTTCCTTCACATACTTGCACAAGTAAGTAGGCAGAATGCATGTCGGTTAAAAAAAAAAAAAAGCACTTTATATAGCCTCATAAGAATGAACACTGCCAGGTTTTCTGCTTTAACTTTAGATTCTTCTCAAAAGTTTTATGTTTTAAATATGTAGAAATACAGGTAGGTATGTAGCACATGTAATTATCCTTTGCCAGTCAAAAGCTCAAAAATATAATCGTCCCCAGTACACGAGAAAGCAACAGCAACAAATTATACAACTTTACTTGAAGTACATTGTAGTATAAACTACTGAGACGCACATGGTCCACCAACCTGCCGTAAAATACGCATGTTCCACTAAATGCCCTCTTCCGTTAGGTGCTGAAAGAATATCTGCGTTTTGAAGCCTTTTGAGGCTCGATTATAGGCTCTCTTACCGGCAACAGGAGCCTCATTTTGCTTGAGAATTACTCGAAAATTATGAATGGCTACCATAAACAGCTTTGTACGGCCACCATGGTGCAATCCGGGCCTTGGAATTTGCTGAGAAAAGATAAGCTTCGCTCGGATGATCTGGAATCGCGCGCGTTCAGAAAATGTAGAAAGCATCATGTTGTTCGTCAACATCTTCGCTTTTAGGAAAACCCGTGAGATAGGCCAAAACCATTTTCCTGTCGCTCTTTCTTAATTTTCCCGTCTAACTAGATCTTCTGTCTATAAAACCTATAGGTTTTATAGACAGTCGGAAAAAACTACAGACAATTTTCTGATGTTACGACAGAATTTCTGTGCGGTTTTTGACGGCAACTTGTTGTGACAACAGAACATTCTGTATTAACATCAGAAATTTCTGTAGTTACAACAGAGAAGTGCTACAGAACTACAGACAACAGAAATATACTACAGAAAAACTACAGAACTACAGAAAAGTACTACAGAACTACAGAAAAATCTGATGATTAAGACAGAACTACAGGATATTTTGTCGTATTTTTGACACAGTTCTGTAATTGTTTTCGACTGATCGGACAAGCACGTACCTCACTGCATCCCTTCGCGCTAGCTGCATAGGGCCAATATCTAGCACTACCTTTGAACAAGCATACCAATTGGCTGACCTGCGAAATAACGGTGACGTACTTCATGACGAACCCGCGAATAGTGGTATGGTGATTATACGACAGGAATTTAAATTGCAGATCATAAAGCGTGTGGCACGTTTGTGCGGCCCAGTAAGTGACAGTAAAGTCAAAAATGTCCTATATATTTGTTTGGAGCGCTCGGCAAAACTACCCTCTTTTTTATCAGGAAAAAAATATATAAATATACAGCCCCACTATGAATTCTACATAATCAGCATTTGATGTTGTCCTCGAGCCGAGTTTCTTGAACGCAAAATAAATACCAGGTAATTCTAGCGGTGCACAACCTCGTGGGCTATAGTGATATATTTCGGGCCAGTGGTGAGTGCCGCACTCAGAGGAGGAGGAGGAGGAGGAGGAGGAAGATGAGGAAAGGCAGGGAGGCTAACCGATAAAATAAACCGGTTTGCTACCCTGCACTTGGGGAAAGGGGTGAGTGGATATAAAAGTTCTGGCTAAGAAAGGGATGGGTGAAGCCAGTACAGTCAGATCACAGGCATGCACCATCACATCACATCCCATCGCATCACATCACATCACATCACATCACAGTCATATCACGTAACATAACAGCAAAATCATTGTCTTTCGATCAGGCCTGTGCTTTTCATAAAGTGGAGCAGTGCCTGGGAGGCCTCCACCGCAGGCGATCACCGTGGCCAGGAACCTAAAATCTTAATTTCGATCAATGGGCGTCCATCTAGACGCTCCTGTGCACTGCATTGACACTGTCTCTCCTCACTGTATAGGGGCACTCACAGAGAATGTGGCCTATAGTCTCGTCGCACCCGCAGTTTGCATATACAGGGCTTTAAATCCATATCGTGCGGCACAGTCTATATGTGTCCTTGTTTCTCTCTTTTGCTGTTAGCCTTAGGGCAACCTCTGGCGCACTTAGCCTTGAGGGCACAAGGAGATGCATTTTTATCGGCAACACCATTCTATCAGTTCTGGCATCCTTGCTTCTTCTCGAGGGTGGTATCGCATTACGCCACTGTACGAAACCGGCCGATGACGTACGTACCTTGTGCAATGCACCTAAATTAACTGCGCTAATTTAAACCTTAGGAATAACGCGATATCATAACCAAATTTAAGCCATCTTACTGGAGCTAGACACGAAGACCGCGATTATCAACCGGACTGGCTCCAATTATTGATGTGTGGTCTTTCTTTGAATTGTGTTGATGTGGTTTATTTGTGTGGTGTCGTATATTTCAATTAAACTTGTTCAGCTACAGTCAGAGTACCTTGTAAAACCTTTCTACGTTTAAACGTGTGTAATAAATACCGCACCGTAAAAAGGCGGTGTTTAAGTGTTTAAGAGGCACGCATACTGAATTCGAGTGCCCGGATTCGAACCCGTGAGGTTCTATCCCCCGTCGAGTATTTTTATTTGCAAAACGGAACGCATTAAGAGGTCATGGTCAGTCTTAGTTTAGTAGGCCCCATCACTCTCTCTGTTGGCTATCCAACTTGAGAGACCGGTCGGGAAGACTCGCGCATTTGACCCGCTATAGCAGATTAGATTGGATTACCCGCGCGAGTCTACGCAGTTGGCACCTCATGAACAGCTTAGTTAACAAAGGCGACGGCACAAACAAGATCGGTAAAGATTCTTGGGCAGCGGTAGTCAGCGTATGAACGCTTACGCACTGATACAGGCATGTGTCATAAACCTGCAACAGCGATGTTAATATTAAGGTGCACTCGCATATATTAAGCTGTACATTCAATCTCTTGAAATACGGACGCTTTTCCTAATTGTTTTCTCGAATTCATTAAACCGCGGTTGCATTCTTACAACAAGCTTTCTGGCCTTTTCGCACCTATCTCACTGTCTGGTGCAGAGCCCGGCTTTGTTTCGTTTCTCCTCATCCACGTAAAGGCATAATGCACAGCCAGTTGTCACGATAATAAAAAAATGTTTTTTTTTTCATCGACGATAGGTAAAGAATGATTACACATACAACGAAATATAGAGAACCATATACTTACATTCCAACTTACACTAGCATCCTTTAAACAACAGAAACTAGAAACACATAAAACGACGTGAGAAAATCCAGCGGAAAGGACGCGTTCACAAGAAGAATTACACAGGCGGAAGCTGGAAACACAACTAAAGTTTTCTTTCCTTGGTGAATTGCCAATCACAGAACAGGGCGCACATGCGCGACAGCAACAGCAAACGCTACCAAAACAACAAGAAGAAAATATTTATTGAGCGATAGAAGATATCTTGTGGTGAACTATGTCCCATTGTGAACCCGTATTTGTTTGCCGTGAACCTGACAGAGCTGTATTTGGTGCAATTACTGCCTAACTTCTCGATTTTAGAACTTCTAAGATTTCTCGTTCTATTTGCGTTTTCCCACGGCCGATGGTTCTGACATTATGAAAAAGAGTAGTGCAGTATTTACAGCGGTTTCAAAGTTTTGGCAGATTTGCTATCCGCCTGGCTTGGAACTAAGTGGAGTGCTGCCTTATATGCTCGTTAATGATTTGACCAGTTTTATCTATGAAGGCCTTTCCACAGCAAGTAAAATTTCAGATGTGTTTCCAGCGTCCTCCTGTGTACTACTACTTCTTGTGAACGCGTCCTTCCCGCTGTTTTTTCCACGTAAAATGCACCAACTGGCCCAACAAGCTACGTTTCTTCAATAAAATGATGTTTTCGCTCCAATGCTCGTAATATGTAGTACGAATTTAGGTAATAAATAATTCACTCGTTAAGGAATAAAAACTCGAAATCCGACAAAGATGCTAAAGACTACTTACGGGTGAGATTTCGAAATCCCTACGTCCCTTTTCGTTACGTTAACTGTGTAAAGTGCGAGTCATGCGACGTTTTACAATGGCTAGGACTCGTGAGTCGTGACTATGCGTATACTTTCCATAAACACTGCCCCTTACAGTACGATATTTTGTAATGTACCGAGTCATGCAGCGGCCGACCAGTTATTGCCCGTCAATGTCACCTGTGAACTAGGACCTGCAACTGGGACGCTCGTGCGGCCGAACGTGATATATCGTATGCTGCCGAAATTGGCAACAGTGGCACAGGAGTAACGCTGCGCATTAATCTCGGCGTACTAACTCACCTCCGTAACATAGGATTAGCTTGTCCACCTCGAAATTCTAGGGTTTCTGTTGATTTGTTACCCATCTCACATGCGCTGCCATATTAACGCGGTAGCGTTAAGGAGCTCGTGTCGCAGAAAAGCCGGTGTCGGCGGCGGCGTTGGCCGTGAGCGATAAATCCCGGCATGCACTTCATAAATAAAAAGCAACTTCCATTTGCGGCGCTGCCCCGACACGTGGCGAGCCACTCGCCCCTGACGTTTCGCCGTGCACCCTCACGGGCTGTAAAATCAAGCGTCTTTCCTTTCTTTAGATCACTATCTTCGCTCACCCGCTTCTCCCCTTCGGGCCGCGCGGGTACCGGTGCGAGGATGCCCCAATACCCTTGTGTTTAATAAGTTTTCTCGCTCTCTCTCCTTCCAACATCCAGCGTGCGTCACTCGACCAGTGGTGTTTAGGCGACAGTTCAGTTCAGTTCAGTCGTTCAGTCGTGTCTGACTCTTCGTGACCCTATGGACCATGTCACGCCACGCTTTCCGGCCTCTCACTATCTTCCTAACATCACATAACTTCATCTGCAGTGCTTCGAGGATGCCATCTAACCACCGCGTTCGCTGTCTACCCCTTCTCCGGCGACCCTCAACCTTTCCCAACATCAAATCTTTCTCCAGCGACTCCTCTCTTCTCATGACGCGGCTCCTCTTTCCGCTCACAGCGCGATTGCTAGGTGCAGCGTCTGATGCCGGACGCCTCTGACTTGATCGCTGCGCCGTAGCGCTTCTGCTGGGAAAGCGTCCCCTGCGATGTAATAACGCTATCGCGTTCCACTCTTGAAGGCGAAGCTTAAGCGTCCTCCAAATTTTTTGGTTGTGGCTAGAAATTCGTTCATGATATTATATATGGTTACATCGCACAAACCGCACTCCAATTAGTACCAGCCATATCATCTATCAACTGAAACCTTCAATAGGCATGCTTATGATTTTCATTTCATGTTAACTACCGCCATTGCAGGATATTTGCTAACGGGTCATATGAATCCGTCGCATTTTAACATCTTTGCACACTTGCAGGAAAACAACGACACTGCTCCGTTGATGCTCTGGACCCAAGGGGGTCCAGGTCTGTCATCCCTATTCGGGCAGTTCCTTCAAAATGGTCCGCTGGGAATCAACTCTATAGGAAAGCTGTTTAATAGGAGCCATACCATTCAAAAGCATGTTAATATACTCTACGTGGACGTTCCGGTTGGAGCTGGGTTCAGCTTCACGAAGAACAAAACTGCGTACGCTTCTAGTCTTGAGGATGTGACATCTGCCATGAAAGAGTTTTTGCGCCAATTCTTGTGTCTCTTTCCGGAGTACACGAATCGAGATTTCTACTTTGCCGGAGAGTCATATGCAGGTGAGTGCACCGCTTGTCTTCGCTTGCCCTGTACATGTAATCGGTGAGAGGTCTTTGTGGTGAGTAACGAGAACATCTCTTATGCTTTTCCGTGAAGCTAAACTACCCGGTCTGCCACCTCAATCTGGCAAAATTTACCGTAGCCTCGCCCTTTAATTTTACGCGACACGACTGTAACTATCGCCTACGGCATTCTCAAAGTCGTCCTACAAAAACAACCTTTCGCCTAGTGGAAGGCTGGTTTTGCTAGTGTGACCGCATCTAGCGCCGCTATCAAGTACGTTAAAAACACTAAACAGAGGATGGAGTGAACGCTAGATTACATCGTTTGCGACGCTGAGTGACTGTCACTTTCAGTGAACCTCACAGAATCAAAGAGGGCATAAAACACTACCCCGAAAGCTACCAGCATCGCTGAAGATGTTTCCAATTATACAAAGGACTCTGAAAGCAGCGCTCGGATATCGTTTTTGCATGAAACGTTATTCATTGCACACGTATCGTATACAGATTGCAGGTATTTTTGTCTATAGAGCCGCCTTGTACCACCATTATTCCTTGTTTTCAAAGGCCACAGTTTGACTACTGCAGCAAACGTACAAAAACTGTCCAGCTATTTTTGTTTCTTGCTCATCGTCATACACACCCATGCACCGCTTTTTCTTATTTTGAGACCGAATGTCGGCGTGGCGAATGGTAACTTACACGAAAAAGTGAGTGAAGACGAACGACAAGCGCTAACTTAGAGCATCTAACTTAGAGCGCTAACTTAGAGCTACAACGCTCTTGCACCGTCAGTACCTGTTCTCTCTTTCTCTAAAGTGCATTTGATCCTCTTTTACGGCCAGCGCATCGGGGCTGTCAATGACTACAGGCCTCTTGCGTCAAGATCAGAATGGTTGTCGCGTTCAAATTACAGTTGCGAGAAAGGAATGAAACACAATTCATGCATTTGACAGACACCCTTAACAGTATACTATAACCAAATTATTGGCTTCTGAATCCATTATGTTAAATGGTTCGTCGCGTATGTCGTAAGTCATGATGGATGATAATGTGTGATGCAAGAGAGACACAAAGACCTGCGGGCGATTACAATATCACCTAATGGGAAAATTGAGCGCAGATTTTATGCTTCGCGGCGTCACGAAAGGCAAAACTCTCTCGGCGGTGACGACAACGATCTGTTACAACAGTTGGTTAAAGAATTGGTTAGTGCAAGCAAGTGGAGTATGAAGGATCTCGGAAAACGGCGTTGACCTGATGCCTCGCCGGCACGAACTCCAGGCTCCTCTCGGAGGCGGCGGATTGCTTGTGTATAGTGTATGTCTGCTTTTCTGTAAGAGTTTTGTGGGATCGGCGCTAACAGCTCTGTTTGCTTCTATTTTTGGGTGGAGAGGGAGTACACAGTCACACATTCTCGGAACGCGGGCTGAAGGAAGTCCGTGGCACAGGAAGTCGTTCACTGGGGCTTCGTAGAGAACATGCTCGGCCAGACGTCTCACTAAACCCGCCGTCTTGAAGCAAAAGGGCGCACGCAGCTATTCTATTCTAATCAAATCAAATCAACTTTATTCAGCATTTTTGTCCTGCGGAAGAGAAAAGAAATGCTAGGGTAGGAGCAAAAAGCTACAAACGCAGTAGTTTGACGAGGCTCCCACCCCTGATTGGCAAGGCCAACAGACTGTTACAATTCATTGCAATCCACAATTCAACGCACAGAAAACAAAAGAAACCTATCTAACAGGAAAACAAAATAATCGCGCCAGCAACTCGAAAGGGCAAGATACAATCGGCTGTACACAAGTTCATGTAATAGAAGCAGGAAAATAGACGATGGCAAAAGGTTACAATACATCCGCAGTACAAAAGCAAATTGTGTCGGAGAAATGAACATAATTAAGCCCATATGTCTTCAAGAATAAGGTATTTCTGCCACTTGTATTTGCTAAAGTTATTTATATCTATATTTTTATTCTGTAGGAAATTCAAATATGTAGGCATGTGGTATTGCAGCATGTGTCGACCCTGATTTGTGCGGGTAGAGGGTATAGACCAGTATTCTCTGTTTCTGAATTTGTAGGGCACTTTTAAAGGTCGATGTAAATTACATAAGTTGAGGAAAGCTTCATTATTAGTTTGAACACTGTGTTTGTACTTCATACATGCCTTGTACATGCTTTCTGCCTGTCCTTGCTTTACGGGATGCCAAAATTGCCGGCTACGATGCACAGCAGTCATTCACTTCAAAAGGCGACAACCCGTCGTTTTCGATTAGACAACCGCTAGATGGAATCATCTGAAGGGAAAAGCTTCATATCTTGTTGGTCAACAGATTACGAGATATTTGAGGTTAAAGAGAAACATCACGTGGTATCCATTTAACGACACCCTCGCTTACCGCCTGTTTACAGAAGCGAAAGGTTTTAAAGGCAGATCTTTATCAGCATCCAAAAAACGATCACTCATCACGTAGTGAAGAACATGATTTCTGTTCCTTTATTCGATTTTTATTTTTCCCTGGACCAGCTCCTAACGCGCTATCAACCTGCATGCAAGACAAAAACATTTCTTTTTGCGTCCAGGATAAAGCTATCCTGGACGCTCTGCAGCGCCTTGAGGAACAACACGCAGCCTTCAGTACTGAGCTGTAACAGCTACATACTACCCAAATCACCCATGAAAAGTTAATATCCTCACTAACAAACCGCGTGCTTGCGCTGGAAACATCCCAACAGAACTTGAGCACACACACCAACCTGAACGAAACAGGCGAACTTAAACATGAAATAGCTGTCTTAAAGGCCGCAAGTATTGATACAAGTAATCGAATGCGACGAAACAATTTGCTCTTCCTAGGCCTTGAAGACACTGAAAATGAATCCTGGGCAGAATCTGAAACAAAAGTCTTGTCATTCTGTTCGAATGAACTTGACATCGAGATAGACCCAACCAGCATCGAGCGTGCCCACCGTTTAGGAAAATTTAATGCTGAAAAAAAAACGTCCCATCATTGTTAAATTAGCACACTTTAAAACCAAAGACACGATCCTAGCCTGCGGTCCCAAACTGAAAGAAACAAGTTACGCCATCAGAGAAGATTTTGCTTTTGCCACACGTCTCGCTCGCTCTAAATTGATAAAATTTATTCGGCCTAATAAATGCGCATTCAAGCTAAACGTTGACAAGCTTCATGTAGGGCATAAATGCTATGTGTACGACCCTGTGTCTGATAGCGTAACTGAGTCTGCAAAACAGCCAGCTGGTCGTGCTCAAGCCGAGCAGCTCTCCGACAAACCATCACAAAGCACCGATTGACACCCCGCAAAACATACTACGCCACTAAATCGCCCCGACCCTTCACGTTCCAAGCATCTCAATATCGTCTTCACTAACATACGGAGCATTTTACCAAAACGAGATAAACTGCACAGCCTTATCGACGACACTAGTGCTGACATTGTCCTACTAACAGAAACGTGGCTACACGAAGGCGTGAAAGATACTGAAGTCCTTCCTTCAAACGGGAACTACGTTCTTTATCGTCGTGATAGGCGTGGACGGAGGGGCGGAGGAGTGCTTATCGCCATCCGAAACACCCTATCATCATCACTCATCTGTCACGACACCAAACTAGAACTAACCTGGGTATGCGTGCACAACTTCGGATTGAAAGAAATATTCGGCATTTGCTACAGGCCACCAGACAGCGATTCATCCTTCTGTGACTCCCTTCATGACGCATTAACGGCGATTAAAAACACATATTTGAATTTGAACATATATCTGTTCGGTGATTTTAACTATCCACATATAAACTGGGCTTCCCTCTCTGTATCTAGCCATTCACCTTCCAAAGAATCGAAACAATTTCTTGACTTAACACTGGACTTCAACCTGCATCAAGCCATCACACACCCCACAAGAGGTGCTCACACTCTTGACCTGTTACTGACATCTTGCCCAGACAACATTCACAGTGTAACTCTGCTTCCAGGCCTCAGCGATCACATGTTTCTGCACATTTGCACGTCATTACATTCAAATAGGCGATCACCTACGAAAAAATTAATCACTGACTATAAGCGAGGTAACTTCGACTCCATAAATAAGGAACTTTCATTCTTTTTCACCGACTTCCTAGGTTCTTATCTAATCAACACAGTTCACGAAAACTGGGAAAGTTACAAGTCAACAATGCTGCGACTAAAAAATAAGTACATCCCAACCATAGTCGTCAAATCGGATTCCAACAATATTTGGTTTAACAAAAACTTGAAGCACCTTCGTAGTAGGAAAAAACGGCTTTATCGTTCCGCTAAACTAAGCCAAAAACAAGAAGCATGGGACAGATACCACGCCTGCGCGAATAAATATTTAAATGAATTGAGTGCTGCGAAAGATAAATTTTTCTCTGTTGACTTGCTAACCATTCTCAGAACAAATCCCACCAAATTCTGGCGTATCCTCTCCCCTAAACATAAATCTAATCGGTTCGATCTTGTAGGACCTGATGGCGAACCAGCAGATACTAATCGATGCGCAAAACTTTTAAATGACTACTTCTCATCTGTGTTTTCGCCTATCAGCAATTCTACACCCACAGTCTTGCAAACCAATAGTCAAAAAGAAATGCCGGAAATTCAAATTAGCCCCGAAGGAATCTCCAAATTAATCAGTTCACTCAAGCTCTCATCATCTGCAGGATGTGACCAAATAAACAGTAAACTACTTAAAAACACTCTATCATTATCAAGCCAGATACTACACCTAATATTTACCCAATCTTTAGACACCGGAATCATTCCTGACGATTGGAAGATAGCCCAAATTGTTCCCATTTTCAAAACAGGTGATCGCGCATGCCCAGCTAACTATCGTCCAATATCCCTTACTAGCATATCTTCTAAACTTCTAGAGCACATTATATCATCAAGCTTAATGTCCCACCTTGATTCAATTAATTTCTTTTATCCTCATCAGCATGGCTTCAGGAAATCATTTTCATGCGAAACCCAGCTGGCAGAGTTCACCCAAGACATCCTTAAGGCCATAGACGATAACCTCCAAATAGATGCAATCTTCTTAGACTTCTCGAAGGCATTTGATCGCGTACCTCACAACCACCTGCTTGCGAAACTTTCGTTCCTGGGAATTCCTACTAATCTGATATGCTGGCTCGAACATTTTTTAAAAGGACGCTCGCAGTTCACATCCGCCAATAACATCCAGTCACCCTTAACAGATGTAACATCTGGTGTCCCTCAAGGGGCCGGGTTATCACCATTACTCTTCTTAATATATATCAACGACCTGCCCTCTAATATTCAATGCAAATTGCGACTCTTCGCGGACGATTGTGTCATCTATAATGCAATAAGTAGCCCAACCGATAACCTCACTTTGCAACAGGACCTTGACGTTATTGCATCATGGTGTGAAAAGTGGCAGATGCCTTTAAATCTTACTAAGTGCAAATCGTTGTCCTTCACTCACAAACACACCTTGACGAATCACACTTACAGCATTTCATCCGTCCCTATAACCGTTGCAAAATCTTATAAATATCTAGGTGTACATCTCACATCAACACTTTCTTGGGTCACCCACATTAGAACCATTTGCTCCGACACTTCACGCACACTTGGCTACCTGAGAAGAAATCTGAAATCTGCATCACCTAACATAAAACAACTCGCGTATGAAACATTTGTGCGGCCAAAATTAGAGTATGCATCATCCATCTGGCACCCATGGCAATCGTATCTCACCATCGAATTGGAATCAATCCAAAATCGTGCAGCCCGGTTCATCACTTCATGCTACTCAAGAGAAGCCAGTGTCACCGCCCTCAAGCAGTCCCTCCGTCTCTCAACACTAGAATCACGCCGAGTCGTTTCCCGCCTATGCTTACTTCATACATTTTATCATAACACAAGATCACGGCACGCTCTATTAACCGCCCCACTACGAACGTCCTCCCGGCTAAGTCACGGTAACCCGATAGCACGCATCAGTGGCCACACGTCTGCTTACAACAACTCATTTTTCCCCAACGCAATAGCACTATGGAATTCACTGCCTAACGACATCGCTGCATGCACTGATCACAAAACATTCCGCGAGAAAATAAAAATTCACCTCGCATAGATCTTGATCACTTCTGCGCTCTTTGTAGCGAGTATTGCTTGACATATCTTTAATAAATGATGTATCATTTGCTGGGAAACCCTTATATGACTACAACCCCCTTTATGTTTGTTTCTATGTTTGTTCTTTTTATTGTTATGCACGTTCCCATCATCGCCGTTGTAAACCAATAAGCCCCCCCTTATGTAATGCCTTCGGGCCTTTAAGGGATCAATAAATGAAATGAAATGAAATGAAATGAAGTTAAGACGGCTTCTTTTCGTACATAGTACTCGCTCATGCAGTACCGAATGCACATGAGCTGGGGCAGAAAAAAATCACCGATAGAGGTCATCAAGGTGCGGGTGACGATAACACGAGTAAGGCATAACAACCGTTGCATCTACAAACAGCATCCGCGTATTAGCCGCAAGCAAGAAGAAAAAAATAATCTAAAGAACATCGTGCGAGAATAAATTGGTAACGTTCGAAGCGTACTGAATATCGGGGCAAATAAATCACGTTTAGCGGAGAAATCAATATCAAGATTTTTTTTTTTTTTTCTATAGGAAGGTTCCTAACTACACTTACCGGGCTTCGTTTCCAACTGAATAAGCTTTTCACTCTCCGTATTGCTCTAAGATGTACTTGTGGCCTTAAGCGTAAAAAAAACTTACAACTTTACTGACCCGAGGGGCTGTGAACCTTTGTACAATATTCATGACTTGTTTATGCACTACAAGTTACGACATAGGTGGTAAATAGGTTTCTCATAAATTTGAGCAGTGACTGAGGTGCCAGTGCTGCAGAAATATTATTATTTGCCGAAGCCTCCACACTCAGGGTTCACAAACGCCCGTTTCACTGATACTTTTTATGCTTAGCTATTCGGAGCATGTGCCTCACCTTGCGCGGAACGGTTTTGTTTTTCTAAGCAAAACATTGATCGTGGCTCCATGTTTGGGACCGAGTCTGAAATAACTGTTTTCAGAAATAACGACACCACCCAATGGCAGAGGAGCCGAAAATACAACGTCCACTCCCACTGTTTCCCCACTTTTTTCTCCATATTTTTCAAATGTTCAGACACGGCATGAAGGTACGGAATAACCGCCACATTTGTTTTACTGCTAGGAGAGTAAGTGCAACATTTCAAAATTTTTTAACATCCCCTACGCTACAGAGGCGAGAAGATGACGGGCAAACCAGAAGCAGGGAGCTTGTCAGCCTGGACAGAATTTCGTACCAACTCGCCCATAGGTCTACGCTATTTCCACTTTTCAAGCTCCGACTTTCGCTCGTAGTTATACAGGTACACAACGGGCTATACCTTTAACGGCTGGCCAAATATGAGAAAATGTTCAGTTTCTTCTCACCCTGAAGAAGGTGCGGAGTGATAGGTAAATGTGTCTACTATTTGACCCTTGTTCGCCAGGGCTTCCGCAAAACGGCGATAAAAATATAGTAGTTACAGCACAGGTGTTTATCGTATTTTCCCCGACAGAGGGACCTGGTGTGCGCCTTAGCGAAGTTTGTGCGTGGTACTCACAATTTGCAAAGAGAGGTTTCTGAGTTGCCTGGAGTTTTTGCAAACTTTTTCTTCAGCATCCAAGATGACAGCGAATACACAAATAAATAATCTTAGACGAAGATTTTGCTTCTTTTTGCTTCTCAGTCGATGATAACAAGCAAGCTAACAAGCAAGCTCGCACTCTTCAACTACACCGTTCCCCACACCCGTTCCAGGATATATAAAATATTGAGAAATAAAATGACTGCAAGCTATGATACAAACAAAATATTATCAGTGCATAAACTAGGTTTTTTTTTTGTTTTTGTTTTACAGTGATTGCAAAGTAAATTTGCTTGTCAACACATCACAAATCTCTTGCCATGGGTGACATAAGCAACTGTCACAGAAGTGAGTAGGGAGCAGTGGACAAAGAAAACCGAAATATAATGTAAATAGGCGCGTATTTTTTTTCTGGGTGTTATAAAAAGGGAGTGTAGCATATTTTATGTATCCTGTTTTTTGTTTTGTGTTTTACTTCACTATTTAAACATTTGTGACTTTCTCTACCTTTGTGTTTAGAAAATTTTCTTTTCGGGGTTTCTCCTCTTTCATATGTTGCGGCATCCCAACGTTCTTCTTATGAAACAATATTTAGAGAACTGCAACTCGATGCAGTTATAAAGAGGACATGCAAAAAATAAGCTTATTACAACATGTCTAACACCTATCACAATTCCCTGTTCATCTCCTGTCGCGTAATGGTTTTAAGACATTAACCTACAGATAGTCATCCCAAGTTTGTAAAACAAGGAAAAGAGGGAGCGCTTCTGTTTATACTGAAATTGTTTTATTGCGGATATTTTCTTTCATGTTCAAGTGTTTACAACTTTTTAATGAATATTTTCAGGAGTATATTGTTATGAGGTGAGATTTTTCTGTAACTTTTTGTTCTTCTATGAAGTGTTTAAAGACCATTTAATTAGCAGCACATTGACATACGCCTTACAAAGTGAAAAATCCTTATTGTCTAATAAATAACTTATAACACCGGTTAGAATTTCCAATTTTCCCCGCGGTTCCGAAAACTTTGTGTCCCCATAATTTTTTCTTTGTTATTTTGTTATTCCAAAGTTAGTTTGGGATATCGTAAATAAGGATTCCTATTCATGATAGATAGCAACCAGCTTGTACCCATGTTGGCGGCTATGTATGCGGCCGCTACGTTGTGGCTTGCTTTCATGAGCGATAAAAAAACGAAAATAAAAGCGTCAAAATTGGAGTTTAGAATATTGTGGGGGTTTAAGCATGGCTTGAACCTAGTGATAGAGCGAAAGCTGTGAGTGTCACAGCGAATTTTTCTGCGGACATCTGGATTTAAAGTGCCGCCGTCACAACGTTCCAACGAACCTTCTGTCCTAGCAACTAGCTGTTGTCATTCGCCTCTACCAACTGCTGAGTTATCTGTCTTTATCTTCTTCTTCTTATTCCGCTTTTTTTACTGCTTTTTCTTCTTCTCTTCTGCTTCTTTTACTTCTTTCTTCTTCCTCTTCTTCATCTTCTTCTCCTCCTTCTTCCTCTTCTTTTTCTCCTTGTTCTTCTTCCTTTTCTTTGTCTTCTTTTTGTTCTTCTTTCCTCCTCCAACTCCTGGCCCAGATGTCGGTCTATAGCATGTGACAGTTGCTAGGTAACGTTCACGTGGAACTGTGCCACGGTGCCACGCCGACGGCTTGAAAACCTAGCTCAGTGTAGCTTTCGCTACAAAAAATTGGAGATCGGCCTGAAGCCCTTTCTTCTGCTTACGTATCATGCGTCTCCCATGCCGCGCTAGGCATGCCGCCTCCTCCGCCTCAAGTTGTTAGCCGCGTGCAGTCTTGTAACAATGCTTAAATTAAATGCCCATGTTTGTACCTGCGTGCGTCTTCTGAGCATAAAGGAGTAGAAAGAGTGTTTTCTTCAAGCCTCAATGGTGGTTGGTTCGAATCTCGCCTTGAGTTGCTGAGCTTTCATATCACTTCAAATGTCCCGCTTGAGTCATTTTTATTCTACTGATGACATCTCTTTCAGCGAGAACTTTGTGGGCAATTTGAAATTTCCAAGAAAGGTCATGTGGCTAAAAAGCATAATGATTTTGGAGCCGCTCTGGTGGCTGATGGGGCAACTAACGTTTCCGAATCATTAATCATGCACACATGGCGCAGGACAACAGCACTTAGAAACGGAGAAGCAGAAAGTCTCAACGGGCAAGGCAGTGCACCTTGTGCGTTGTCTTTTTCCTGTTCCGCCTCTTCACGCTGTTTGCTTCGTTTTTATGTCTCACGAAGTTACACAACTCTAAGCATTCTTCAGCGACTTGGAGTTTGTTAGTTTGGCGTGACATTACCTTTTTTTTTCTCTTTTTTTTTTTTTTTCAGGAAGGTACTCTGTTGCTATCGCCTACAACTTGTTAACGGCTCCAAACAATTTTGCGCCCGTTAAACTACAAGGAGTAGTTGCTGGCGTCCCGTTTATAGCTCCAGTGTTTGACATATTCGACTCCAGCAATTTCCTTTATGAACTTTCTATGCTGACTGATGATGGACGAAATGAGCTTGCCAGAAAATTTGAAACAATGAGACAACTCGCCGAGACAATTTCTACGCAGAATATTACGCGAGCTTTAATGCTTCTCTCACAAACTATATTCAATGATCCGGCGAATCCAACCCTGTTTGAAAAGCTGACCTCGTACAGTAATCATGCGAGTGCACTGTACTCTGCTTTGCCACTAGAAATCTTACAGTTTATCAACTATGTCAACACAACAAAATTTAAGACAGCAGTGCACGTCGGAGAAAACGCTACGTTTTATATGTTTGATCCTCAAGTTGCTTTCAGCCTTTTCCCAGACATTGCAAGAGATATTACCAAAATTGTAGAACACGTGCTTAACGAAACCAACGTCCTAATATACCTTGCTCAAATGGACACGCTTTTGCCATCAACCAACCAAAGAGCCTACTTGCAAAAGCTGCACTGGAAGTATGCTGCGGAGTATTTAGCAGCTGAACGAAAGCCATGGAGGCCTCACGAAAACTACTATGGCATGGCTGGTTACGTAAAGAAAGTGCCCCGTTTCACGGAGGTACTTCTGCTAGAGGCCGGTCACTACGCCTCTTTTGACCGACCAGATGAGGTCTATCACCTGATGTATAATTTTACTACGAATACACACAGCAACCCAAACAAAAAATAAGGGATGTTAGTCGTGCACAGTTGGCAACCAACGTGAGCTCACTAAGGACAGTTCAAGTGCTTCAGGTGTACCAATTTCACCGACCGCTCGTTACTTACCTGAGACGAATGCAAAACCTGCTCAGCAAAATAAAAACTTCCTTTACGCTTCCCCTTCACAGAGCTTAACTAAGACAGCGCGTCATGTGTGTTAAATAAATGCTTATATAAATATACCAAGTCAGAATGTTCCACAAGTTGTCTTCGTTATTATTATTTTTTTTTAATCAATACATACTTGAATTGTGACTTCCTGGTGTACGTTCTTTCATATTGTCTCTTCTGCCCAGCTGCTCTATACACGCTGCGATATTTTCTCTCAAATCAGAGGACCGTTGGACAGCTAAATTAACAATTTCGGTTAACGTGGTTTTGAAGTCAATAAAGTAGGTTATTTTTTCACATGTGGTTAAGTTTCCTGTGTTGTCTCATACGCAATTGAGTAATTATTGCGTTGTGATCCCTTTTGGGGCCTTCTTTTATATCCTCACCCAGTCGGAAAAAACTACAGAAAATTTTCTGATGTTACGACAGAATGTCTGTGCGGTTTCGGACTGGAAACCTGTTGTGACAACAGAACATTCTGTAGTAACATCAGAAATGTCTGTAGTTACAACAAAAAGTGCTACAGAACTACAGACAACAGAAATATACTACAGAAAAACTACAGAACTACAGAGAAGTACTACAGAACTACAGAAAAATCTGATGGTTACGACAGAACCACAGGATATTTTGTCGTATTTTTGACAAAGTTCTGTAGTTTTTTTTGACAGGGCAGTTTATTCAGCGAGATCACAGAATAAAATATGTGGAAAACGTCTGCCGCCATCCAACAAACGATTCAGCCTCTTATTAGCGTGAATATGAAGCTGTTTTTTGGCAAGGAATTCTCACCAAGCTCTGGGGCAGACTTTTGCCTAGGTGGACCGATTACCTATGGTCGGCAACGGGCGCTCATTTTCTCTTGAAAATATGCGAAACTCTAACAATTACGAAGCTTTTAACGGATGTTTTCTGACTTGAGGCAGCCGTTAAATGTCTCCTGTCACAGTTAATTGCATGAAGTAAAATGACCTGAGCATGGAGTGTACCTGTGTTGCCATTAATATAACATTCCGTACCTTGCGTTTCTAAAATCTATCCCCAAGCTTGGAGAGAATGCCATGACCTTAAAAATGACTCTGCTAGAGGACATACTACCCCTTTTTTATTCCCTTATGTGCTTATTCATGGCTAGAAAGCAGAGTGGCTATGTGACACATCACGACAGCATTGGCTAAGCACGTGATCGGTCACTTTGTTGACAATTTATTGTTGCTCTGAACACAACTAACGCCGAGAGGACATAAAACAAGCACAACAACACACCTTTGTAAACTACGTCCACAAGTTTTCTTCATCAGCAAACAACTATAAACAAAACGGCTGCTCTCATTAGTGCTCAGCAGAGTGGGTGTTCTCTGTCAATATTTCGCAGTGCTTTCATAATTGTCGTTGCGAATATTTTAGGCGCCCAGCCGGAACTAACATGCAGCCAACTATCTGCACAAGACTATTTCTATTTCAGCCATGTGCTAAGGCGTAGCTCTGTAATAAGATGAATAATTCGTCATAGCCAAGTGGCTTCTAGGCTTACATTTTCCTGAGGCTTGACTTCAAGCGGCCTGTTGATTTAAGAGGCAGCTTCCAAACCCAACTTTCCATCAATATCCTAAAATCCTCGTTCTTCTGCAATTTCATATAATGGCGCACAGGGAGTGTGCATACCTTCAGGAGGTGCTGAATAATTACAGGTGTTTTTCTGTAATTTATAAAATTTACACTCAGGTTTGGTGCTACAGGCAACATTGCAGATCTGCCGTTGCCTGAAAGCGACCTTTATCGTACCAGCCGTAAGGACCGAAATGCAAGACGAAAGCCATGCTCTTCGCATATATTATGTCAAACGCTGACTGTCTGTCCATAGAATATTATAGCAATATCTCCCTTTTCCACCATAATTGCTAAAATAAGCCAGGCTGTTTCTTGGGCTAGTTGGTGGAGTTTGTGCATTTTGTGGGAGCCAGAAGAGTAAAAAATATAGAGATGAGAGACACTTAGAACCAAGCGCATTTTTTATAAGTTGCAATTGAACGTCGTTATAAAAAAAAATAGAAGGGTTTAACGCGGTTGTAGAGCGGACGCTGTGCGGACGTGTTCCGCATGAGCTCCCGCCTTGAGACCGATTTTCGGCGGAACGCGCTGTGCCTTGGACTTGCTTTTTGTGGACTCGTCTGCAGGCAGTTGCCCTGTACCTGTGGACACCATATTTTGGCAAGTGTTCCCCCCTTTTAGGGGTTTTTTCACGATTTGTACTCGACCACGGCGCGGCAAATCAGGCCTAATCATTAGGCCGAGCCGACGCCTGCGGCACCGGGCTCCGGGGCTGTGACTTGTGGTTGTGGGCCTTTGCGAGGCTGAATACAATGGAGTACTCCGTTGAGGGAGAATCTATATCGCCCGAAGAGTTCGAGGCGGGAGAATGGACCTGGGTTTTGAAGGCGCAAGATCGATTCAAGAAGTCTGTGTACGGGGATCACTCCGAGAGTAGGCCTACCGAGAAACAGGCGGGCAGCGACGGGCGCCAGACGCACGGAGCAGCCCAAGTCAAGCGGGGGAAAGCGCCGGTGTGGAAGAAACGGGGACCGTTTCTGAAGATGCCAGCCAAGGATTTCAAGGTTGTGTGCCGGCCCAAGAATTGGGACTTGAGTATAGTGACGCCGAGGGAGCTCGGATGTGCCTTGAGAGCGGCAGCAGAGCTGACGAACGCGACTGCGGTGGAAGAAGACCTGGTGCGGGTCAATGAGACAAACAACACGATGACGGTGAGCACGCCGTGTATGAATCGTAGTGGGGCATATGCGAATGTAAAGACGCTCAAGCTGGGCGGTCGTGACCTTGAGGTTTCGGCGTACGTGGCGGCGCCGGAGAACTCTGTGCGCGGAGTAATTTACAATGCGTACAACGGATGCCCATTGGCAGAAGTTCGCGCAGGATTCTTGAAGAAGAACGAAGACATGGACATTTTGGATGCCAGACCTTTGGGCAAGTCAAAGGCGATTCAGATCACTTTCGGCGGGAAGCGCGTTCCCCGGCAAGTTATTTATTGGAACTGTCTGTACGCTGTGATCCCGTATAGAGAGTTAGTCGAGACCTGCTATAACTGCAGACGAGTGGGACATCGGGCGGACGTTTGCTATCGTCCGAAGACTAATTTGTGTCGCCGTTGCGGGAAGGAACATCCTGCACCACCGGACGGAGAGTCGCTGACCTGCACGCCGGACTGCATCGTGTGCCATGGGGCGCACAGCACGGGAAGCCGCAACTGCAAGTTTCGTCTAGCCCGTCAGCAGCCGACGGGTCTGCAGCACAGCAACGAGGACAAGAGCCAAACTGGCAAGGAAGAGCGGCGTTCGCACCATAGCAACAAGGACAAGAGCCAAACTGGCAAGGAAGAGCGGCGTTCGAGGCCCAGGAAGCGGTCATCTAGCGGTGCGAGAGGCGATAGCAAGAGAAGAGACCGGTCAGCTTCCTTCCCGTCACTGCCCGGACCCGAGCCTGGCAAAGGAGGAGGGCAAGGTTCCGGTCATGGAAGAAGTCCCAGTGCCACAAGGAAAAAGGTGAGCTGGCCAAACGCGGGCTCCCAAAATGAGACTGCTCGAGAGAAGGAGCTACAAAGGCAGGTGTTGCAGCAAGCCGAAACTATCAAAAAGATGGAAGCTAGGATGGCAGAGATGGAACGCGCGCTTAAAACCGGCAGAGTAGAAAGGGTACAGACGCCGCTGGCCCAGGCCCCACAAAAAGCGGCGCAGGCGAACGCTTCTAGCGTGGACGCCCCACAGAAAGCGGCGCAGGCGAACGCTTCTAGCGTGGACGATAACTGTACAGCTATGGAAGTGGAGAATCGGGGGACGGTCAAAAGGCCGCCGCCGGCAGATGAGGGAGCTCATGCGAAGAGAATAGCAGAAACTTCGGCGGCGGACACGCCGCAGCCAGTAGTTAAAGTCACTAGTCTTAGGAGGGACATGCTTACCCTTGCAGAGAGAGTAGGAAAACTGGAAGAAAGACAGGATAGGTTGGAAGGTCGGGTCGACAAGATCGAAGCCAGACTAGGCAAGATTGAGGAGCGTCTTGACGCCTTCACCAATGAATTAAGGGGTTTCCAGACCCAAGTAATGGGTATGTTTAAACACCTAAATGCTATGCTAGAGGCTAGATTGCCTCCCGTAGTCGGCCAGGAGCCGATGTTAGTGAACCTAGTGCCTCACCATGGCCCCTCGCCAGCAAATTGAGGTTTGGCAGTGGAACTGCAGGGGCTTCCGTCGCAAGCGGGGGAACCTGCAGTTGCACATACAAAATCTAGATAGTAAGCCGGACATTATAGCTTTGCAGGAGGCTAGCGGCTCGGTTAAATTA
This sequence comes from Amblyomma maculatum, assembly GCA_023969395.1. Taxonomy (NCBI): domain Eukaryota; kingdom Metazoa; phylum Arthropoda; class Arachnida; order Ixodida; family Ixodidae; genus Amblyomma; species Amblyomma maculatum. The sequence continues at coordinate 208,526 of JAJIZL010000117.1, forward strand.
CCGGGATTTAAGACATTTACACCACCAGAAATTGATCGAGGGGGCGTATCGAGCGTCTTTACGGCCATGCTAGTCCATCGTAACACCACAGTGATTCAGCATACTATAGATAGCAGCAGGGAGGACTACGTCCTGCTGGAGATTTTACCCAAAAGAAAAGGCGATAAGAGTCTCTTTGCTCTTAATGTATACTCTTCTCCAAAAGATAAGGGGGTGGGCTTGCCAGACCTCCTGATAAAGACGCAACGGCTAGCGGCTAGGTCTCAACTCATCGTGGTGGGGGATTTCAATGCGCCTCATCCGGAGTGGGGCTACATCCGAGCCAGCCCGAAGGGAAATAAACTTTGGCAGGTTGCCCAGGACCTGCGATGGACGATCTTGAACAACCCGCTAGATCATACAAGGATAGGCAACAGCGTGAGCATAGACACCTCTCCAGACCTCACATTTGTGAATGGTATCAGGGATGCAAAGTGGGTAAACACGGGACAGCCACTGGGAAGTGATCACTATATCCTTTCCACGATATTTAGTGCTGCTAAGCACAAAGACAAGGTGAAAGGAACTCGAGTGACGGACTGGGACCGATTTCGGGAAGTCAGGAATGATACAGTGACCGGGGAAATCGAGGACTTAGGAGCCTGGGTTGAGGCACTCAAGCAGGCCGTGAAGAGTACCACAAAAGAGGTTCCAGCGGAGGAGGAGGGCTCTACGGCTGATTCCAGATTGTTACACATGTGGGAAGCACATGCGAGTCTCCTTCGGAGGTGGAAGAAACAAAGGCATAATGGTGTGCTCCGTAGAAAGATGGCCAAGTTAGAACGAGAAATCGAAACGTACACATTGGAGTTGCAGTGCCAACAGTGGGGGCAGATTTGTGACCGGATGAATGGGCAATTCGGATGCAAAAAAACATGGCAGTTGTTGAGGCACCTTTTAGACCCGACGGCAACCAAATCTGCGCAGAAGGGGCAAATGGCTAGGTTAGTGCATCGGTATCAAGGCACGACTGGGGAGTTTATACATGAACTCCGAAGACGTTACATAAACGCAGAGGCGGGCGGTTGCTTGCCGGATTACTCGGGAGAGGAAAACCTTGAATTAGATGCAGACTTTACGGTGGCGGAGGTGGAGTTTGCAATGGGTCAGCTTCGTACCACGTCAGCAGCGGGTCCGGACGGGGTTACTAATAAGATGCTGAGGAACCTGGATTTCAAGTCAGTAGGGGCACTCACGAATTTGATGAATAAATTTTGGGTGGCTGGGGAGATTCCGCCAGAGTGGAAGCATGCTAGGATTACATTTATTCCTAAAGCAGGGAAGAAGCTCTGCATTGAGAATCTGCGTCCCATCTCGCTAACGTCGTGTTTAGCCAAATTGATGGAGCATGTGGTCCTGAACAGGCTTCAGGGTTATGTAGAGGACAAGGAGTTGATACCTGAAACAATGATTGGTTTCAGGGCTAATTTATCAACGCAGGACGTCATGATACAACTAAAAAAAGACGTTGTTGATCCTGGGTACGGCACGGGCACCAAGGCTATCTTGGGGCTCGACCTAACTAAGGCCTTTGACAATGTTACCCATGAGGCAATATTGAGGAACCTATCGGACATAAGACCGGGGGGTAGAACCTTCCGGTACATCAGATCGTTTCTGGAGGGTAGGACTGCGGAGATTATAGTCGGAGAAATGAAATCGGATCCCTTCCCATTGGGGGGCAGAGGGACACCGCAAGGGTCGGTATTATCGCCGTTCCTATTTAATCTCGCATTGATCAAGATACCACCCAGGCTGCAAGGGATATCGGGACTTAAACATACATTTTATGCGGATGACATTACTCTTTGGGTAACAAGAGGCAGTGACGCACATTTGCAAGAAACTCTACAGCACGCGGTGGATATTGTTGAGGAGCTAGCAGGGGAAGCAGGACTCTCGTGCTCTCAGCCCAAGTCCGAGCTTTTTGTGCTGAGGGACAAGCCAAGAGGGATACATGCGAGACACTATGTGCCGCCACCGCCTTTAGAGGTCAAAGTGGGGGGCGTACCGGTCGCTGAGGTTCAAACGATCAGGATCCTGGGTATGTATCTGCAGACTAACAGGAAAAATAGCGAGTCCTTGAAAAGGCTTAAAAATACGGTCAATGCTACCGTGAGGTTAATCAGGAGAATCGCTAATCGTAAGAGAGGTGTTAAGGAAAAGGACTTGTGTAAGCTGGTGCAGGCGTTTGTGCTCAGTAGAATAGTGTATGCGACGCCTTATTTGAAGTTGGACGCGACGGAAAAAGGCAAGGTGGAGGCTATGATTAGGCAGGCATATAAAGCGGCCCTTGGGTTGCCTCACAATGCGTCTACCGAAAGGCTGCTGGGATTAGGGGTGCACAACACCCTAGAAGAACTACGGGAGGCGCACTTGGTGATGCAGCTCGGTAGGCTTTCAAAAACAAAAGCAGGAAGGGACATATTGGAAAGGATCGGCATTGGAGTTGATGCTCCAGCTGGTGACACTAAAATTCAGATTAGGCGGGAAATGCACAAGGGCTTGTACATAAAACCTTTGCCCAAGAACATGCATCCAATACATCACGAGGACCGCAGGAAGGCAAGAGCCAAAGCTTTACATGTTAAGTACGGGAAGTACAACGGGGCAGTCTATGTAGATGTCGCCGAGTATAGGGACAAGGACGCATTTGCAATTGCGGTGGTGGACGGGCGGGGACGCTTGATCGCCTCCGGATCAGTCAAAACCCGCTCCCCAGAAACTGCAGAGGAAGCGGCGATAGCACTAGCTATTACTAGTAGTAATGCTGACTTGATCTTCAGCGATTCCAAAACAGCCATCCGAAATTTGGCGAGGGGCAGAATATCTGTCACAGCGGCGCGATTGTTGAATCGGGCCACGGGGCGAGGGACTACGGAGGCGGAAATTGTCTGGGTACCAGCACACTCTGGGAATCCTGGGAACGAGACGGCTCACATGAATGCTCGAGGTTTCGTCAGCCGAGTAGGTGAGCCGGACGTTCCGGGAAGGTCCACGAGAGATGGGCTGGTATCCTTTCATGACATTACTAATCATTTCAAACTTGAGCGGAGGATTTACCCACCCCCGGACAAGCAATTGGTGAAGGCGCAGGAATGCGTCTGGCGACGATTGCAGACTAGATGTTTCTTCAACCCATACGTGTTGAGCAAAATCTACCCGGACATTCAGCCGGAGTGCAAATGGTGTCAGGAATTGGCAACCTATGACCACATATTATGGAGCTGTAGCATAGCACCGCCACCGGCGGATATTATGCGTGATCCTTCCCTCGAGCAGTGGGAGGCCGTGTTGGCCAGCTCAGACCCGGTCGTCCAGACCAGGGCCGTGGAGTGGGCCACCCAGGTCGCCGTCAGCCATGGGTTGATGGCCATCTAACACGGAACCATCCATACATGCTCTCTGACGAAAATAAAGTTTTTCCATCCATCCATCCATCGCTTTAACCAAGTCGTATGAACGTGCCTTAGTGGCCTATTGGGGTAATGTGAATGCCAGAGTCCTGGCAGGCTGATTCTGACATAACCGTCACATGTGAAACGAGAGACCCAAGTTGGCAGCTCCTGCCAGGGGACCACGGACACAGCACACAGCGGCGAGCGGTTAGACCTGGCGTAGTATTGCTTTCGCAGTAAAAATGATAAGGTAAAGTGATAAGGTCTGCACTGATGTTAACAAAATTCTTAAGGGCCGTGTAGTGCAGCTTGACATGGTAAAAGAACGTGCTGTCGACATGTTCAAAGATTTAATTTACTCTTTCTGTCCAGTGCTGTCGGTGTTTTGGAAGGTCTGTAAATATCTTACCCTGAGAACACAATATAGCAGTCCTGAAGAAGTTAAAGTGGATATCAGAAGACAAGGATATAGACGTTGGTAAAAGCTCTCAGGCCGGACACGCAGCTTTTGGCCAGCTGAGTACTCTGCCTTCTCGATATGAACCAACAGGATAGGTAAGCGGGCGAGTTGGTGATACATCATCCAAAAAACAGCGCGAACAAACGGGGACGAAAGGAAGAAACCACCATCCCTGTTTGTTCGCGCTGTTTTTTGGTCGATATGATTGGCGCTCCGGCAACCAACCCCGTCGTAACAAACTGGTGTCAGGTGCGGGGTACGCCTACCCTCACGACGCATCCTCAACCGCTGGAACTTTGCCGGAGCTATTGCATCGCTGGCCTCCCTCCCGCTACTCCGAGAATGCAGCAGTCTACCGAGCAGTCCCTAATATTAACGCGGGACCATCTTCCCCCGCCTGGCGCTGTGCCCCTGACTGCCACGAATGTGAAGCTACCGTTTCGAGAGCCTCGTTCCTTTGCCGGTCAAGCAGGGGAAGCTGTTGATGAGTGGATCACTCATTATGAACGTGCTAGCCGCTATAACCGCTAGGATTCGGTGGCTAATCACGCAAATGTCGTTTTCTTCTTGATGTAGACCGCCTTGTATAGTATGAGAACCACGAGGACTTCCTGACCGCTCAGGAGTGTTTTTGTCGAAACCCTCAAGGGATGTTTCGGCGACCCAAGTGGAAAGAAAACACAGGCCGAGCAGACACTCGCTCAGAGGGCCCAGGCAGCAGGAGAAACTTGCACCATCTATATCGAGGCAATACTAAAATTGTGCAAGATCGTAAACAGCCACATATGAGGAAGATAAAATAGGCCATGTGCTCAAGGGCATTTCGGGAGACTTATACCACTTCCTCGTTAGGTATCCGAGGTTATTTGACACTGCCAGACATTCCAGACCGTAAAGACTTACCGCATTGCACTGAAGTTCGGACGGCTGGCAAATGTAACTACTGTGGCCAGTATTGACGAATCTCCATCTCAAAGTGTCTTGTGCGCAATCCGTTAAATTGTTTGGCATGGGATGTCCCGACGTGAGCAGCTTCCTGACCCACTGGCTTCGGAGATGACGCATATGCTCTTCTAATCCATGCACCTGCGTGCCAACCCACATCAGCGAATGTCAGACTTCGCCTGCCGCGACGACCTGGACACTCCGCGGTAAAGGCCCGCCGAGATTTAGTGGCAGTTCTCTTACCATCAGCGCAGAGACCTTTGCTCTTTCTCCAGTCGTGCATCACGCTGACCGCCGGATAGCTACATGATTGATGATACCGTAACCACCATGCGGATATTCGTTGCGTCCCACTATGCAGGAGCCCGATGACACGCCCCCTTTTGATCGGCTTATTCCGGCATTTTACCGGTGTGGTGTCGCAAGTCACATTTGCCGCTCCTGCAATCGAAGAGCACCGTTCAGGTACAGTCCTCTGACAGCATCGATCTGACCTGCCGTCCAGTCCTACACCGACGCTTATTGGCCAGATCATCCTACCCGGAGGCGCCGTTTGCAATGCAAAGATTGCAAAGCCATTCTCTCGCGTCTCACCGTAGTGTGACACCGCCTCCTTCTTTTCGTGTGTGCCGGTCCACGTCACCATGGCGCCAATCTCTGCCAGCCTTGCAGGAAAACTAGCCAGCGCGGCCGATGGATGGAACAACGTAAATGTGCTTGCTGGCGATTTGTGTACAATGACGTAGGTAGATACTGGCACTAGTGTTTGAGAGTTTAGATTTTAAGAACCTTATGAAGAACAAAGTTGTTTATTTCTTACAAAAGGGCTAATATTTAATAATTGAATGGAAAGTATTTTATCGGTTGGGGTGTGCAGCTTTAAACATTTTTTTTTTTTTGGGGGGGGGGGGGCACAGTATTTCCGTCAGAGATTGCAGTACTGCCCTATGTACATACGAAGTGATCTTGGAAATTGACGTCCTGCACATGTGCGGCGCTACAATTGATTGTCCGGCGGGGGCGCTAAGCGTTTTTTTCTTTGTCATGAACTTTTGGAAGGGTCTTCAAATTATGAAGACATTCTGTGTGCGTGTGTGATGAAGTCGTCGTACGGCCCCATTCTGCAGTGTACGTCCAGGTATCCCGCTCTCGTGCTTTAAATGACTCTTTTGAGCCTACTGCGGCGCCTCTTCATTTGCAGTGCGTCAAGAAAAATGTGTTAGTGTTGCATTGCTTGGTTTACTTGAAAGAGGGCCGTACCGGATTGCGGACTTTAATATGCGCATCAAAACCCGCCCTAAACCAGCCTGATATGTAGCGCAGCTATCCCGGATTACGTGGCTCTCGTTTCTGCTTCCTCTGAAAACCTCGCTACTCATTAGCCCGCTGACCAGAAGCTTCTTCCAATGATCAGCGCATCGCTGTACACACCAAAACGGCAGATCTTGAAGAGCTTCTTCTCTCAGCGCGTCCCTGTTTTTGATTTAACGCAGGCCCAGGGATCGCAATAGTCTCCTCAGTCTCACTCATGCCGTAAGATTGGCATGGGACCTGTCCATCCGATCCGCCAAAAGCCGTACCGTGTATCGCCGTCAGAGTGCAAGTTCATCATTGAACAGGGGCGTAATTCAGGAGTCCTGTAGTACATGGGCTGCTCCCGTGATACTGGTAAAAAAAGAAGGAACATGGAGGCTCTGCACCGAGTACCGACACCTCAACTCCATCACGAAAGAGAATGTGTATCCTCTCCCGCGCATCGACGATGCCACAGATTGCCTTTTCTCCGCGTATTGTACCTCTTCTGTTGATTTCAGATCGAGATATTGGCAGATTCCTATGGACCCTACGGAAAAGGAGAAAATTTCATTTGTCATTTCGGACGTCTTATTTGAATATAGTATGATGCCGTTCTTTGCAATGCGCCAGCCACATTTGAAAGATTTATGGACACCGTAATTCATGTCCTCAATTGGGACATCTTCATGTGTTACTTAGACGATGTTATTTTTGAACAGACATTTACTGAACATAACACGCAACTCGCTATTATTCTGTTGCCTATAGAAGGCTGGACTTCTCCTAAATTCTAAAGAGTGCCGTTTTGGCGAACGTCAAGCGCTCGCACTCGGCCATCTCGTCGATCGGGACGGCGTTAGGCCCAATCCACAGAAGACTATGGCAGTTGCTCCATTCCAACAACCCCAGACACAAGTAGGTCAGTCGTTTTTTGGGGCTGTGTTTTTACTTTCGACAATTTATCCTGCGAATTGCCGACATAGCTGGCCCTCTGACATCCTTTCTCCAAAAGGAAAAGACATCTTTTTCGACTGAACCTCGGATTGCGATGTGTCATCGAAGCCCAAACTGATGGAAGTGAGATTGATGTCGGAGCTGTGCTTGTAAAACGTTCGGAAACCGGCAAACATGTAATTTTATTTATTTATTTATTTACAATATACTGCAGGCCCTTTGGTGGGCCCAAGCAGGAGTGGCAACAATAATATTATTACATTATATATAAAGAAAAAAATATACACAGCTAGAACACAATAATCATGGCAGCCAGGGGTAGAAAAATCAACATTTTGTACAATAATCAAATGAAAAACGTCATTGCGTATGTTTGCTGTTCCCTCTGCAAACTTGAGCGTAGCTAGCAGGAGTGCCTGGCTGTAGGTTTCGCCATTTAACGATTTTAACGCTACCTCTATGGACTCTATTTCACGGTTGTGCCGGACTATCATTCCCTGTGTTGGCTCATCAACTTTCGTGATCCATCTGGTCATCTGGCACACTGGGCCCTTCATTTGCAGGTGTGCGACATTACTGTTTCGTGCAAGAGTGGCCGCAAACACGCTGATTCAGACTATCTTTCAGGGCTTCCCCTTTCAATGACCGAATGTGACTCTGCCGACTTCGATCACTACATCGCCTCCGTCTTACCTGAGTTTCCCGACGCCTTGGCTTTGCGGACTGCGAAAGCGACCGACATATGCCTCGAGCCACTGCCTGTACCTGTGCGGGATTACCATCCCAATTGCCAGCCCTTTTTGTTTCCGTGATGACCTGCCGTACAAAAAAGCTTATTCAAACACTGCCATGAAATTTCTGCTCGTTGCTCCCGGCAGCCACCGCTCGTGCGTGCTGCGTGCCATGTACAACAACCCCACTTCTGGTCACCTGGCCTCTGCATGATCACCATGCCCGTGACCGGTTTTATTGGTCGAAGCTGCGCCAGACGACTCAGCGATATGTGGCGAGCTGCACTGAGTCCACGTCACAGGGCCTGCTGCATCCTGTAACTCCATATCACGTGGTATATTCTACCCTTTCCCTGTTCTTGCTCCTTTCTCTCATCCTGCGCCACGGACCTCCACGAGTGATCACCAGTGATCGAGGTCACCAGTTTAGAGTAGATGTTGTGGAAGAGCTCCTTTTGTGCGCGTGGCATTTTAGACACTCACACCACATTACCCTCGAATCAATGGCCTTGCGGAGCGCACAAACCATACATTCGTCAACATGCTCTTTATGTACATAGCATCTGACCATAAGAACTGGGATACCATCCTGCTGTTCGTAACGCTTGCCTTCAAAACTGCAACAAATGAGACAACCGACTATAGCCCGTTTTTTCTCTCTTATGCCCGTGCTCCTCGGTATTCCCTAGACACCATTCTTCCTTAGTCCGTCCACGACGAACTGTGCATCGTCAAACCTCTTTGCCGGGCGGAAGAAGTTTGCCGTCTCGCTCGTTTGCGAATTCTCGCTCCTCAAAAGCGTTACAAAGCTCGGTACGACAGCCGGCATCGCCTTGTGTCTTACGCCCCTGGAGGCTTAGTGTGGCTTTGGCGACCTTTCTGGAAGCGAGGTTTAGCTCAGAAAATGTTGGCGCATTAAGCAGGCCATTGCAATGTCATCGACCGCGTCAGGGACGTGAATTACCGAATAGCACGCATGAACATATATAGTCGTCTCTCGGTCACAACGGAGGTCACCCATGTCGCCCGGATGAAGCTGTGTCACTCCCGTGGGAACGACCAACTGCCTTGCCCCGGGGGGGTTCGGCTTTCCAGGGGGAAGATATAGAAGTCCTGGAGAAGTTGAAGTTGGTAGTAGAAGACAATAATAAAGACCTTGGGAAAAGCTCTCGTGCCGGACACGCAGCCGTTGCCCAGCAAAGCACTCTGCCTTCTCGATTTGTTCGGCGCGCCGGCAACTATCCCCCTCGTAACAACTTATACACTATACGTCATTGCGAGTCACTGTTTCTGAGCCTTTGTAGCAGGCATTGTTCAGTTAACCTCAGCTGTATCTTTCCTTGCTGTATTTCATGTGCCCCTTTCGTGTGCAGAAATCAGACCACGCAATGCAATTTCTACTCAATGAATATTCAGTCAGCGTTTAGGCCTTTACAATACACACAAAACATGTCTTCTCCTCACTCTTTTATTATGCCTTGCGCGAAGCGCTGTAACGGTGGAATAATTAAGAGTATGTATTGATGGATCGATGAAATATAGGGGCGTCCCCATTGAAACGGGGAGGTGGCAGTCGCCCCCATACTCGGCTTTTTTCCTTTCAGTTGTCTAGTGTTGTTATATATCGGTCACGTGCATTTGTAACCTTATTCCGAGACCGAGGACGACCGGTAGTCGGCCTGTCTGAATTCACGCCTGAAGCTTGCGTTGCAGCACAGCGGGAGGCACTTTGTACCGGCGTTTGCAGTGGGGAGAACCAGTATGGTGAGGACCTGAACAAACTACACAAACGACACAAGGGGGGTACATTCGTGGTCTTGGTTAGGGTCGCGAACTCCGCAGAGAGGACATATTGAGATCTTGGGAGACGGGAAAACGTCTTTTCGGTGTCCGGTTTTGCGACAGTTAAAGCATGCTCCCACCTTGTTCTTGAAGGTATAGTAGCGCACAGCCCTGCCGGCGTAGGACACTGGCGGAGGACCTTAGTCACCGCGAAAGTGATAACGATGGATTGGGTGCGACCGAAACGGCGGAGAATGGGTGTTCTGGATTTTGAGGTATCAAGTACCCCATGATTTTTTCCTGGGTCTCATCTACGTATTGATAGTGAATGATACCTCATGCGTATTCATCTGGTGGGCCCAAATAGGTGGCAACGGGGTAGCTTGTCGAACCCAGGGTGATTGTCTGTATCTTTGTATATGTGGTAAACGTAGCCGGTATAACAAGCAAAACTGTTTATTTGTGCATCAGGTCATGGCGCCCGTTTTCGCTCTGCTTGGCGCGGACCCCCATGCCGGTGTCTCCCGGCGGTCCGCCTGGTTAGCTTGCCGCTTGGGAAGCTGTCGTCAGTGGCGCCCACAACACCCCTTTTCTTGAAAGGTTTGATCTCACAGATCCAGGCGTTCTGGTCGCTTACAAACACGTCCACTTCTTGTGGTGCTCGTGTCCTGCAACGGTTGCAGGTGTCTTGCTGTACGTCTTGCTTGTCCTCTGTCGGCTTGTACAACGTAGGACCTTGGTTCTGATGTTGGCTGTGTTACCACGCCGTATGATGCTGTTCCAGCGAGGATGCGCACCGCTGTGCCTGGTGGTAAGCGCTCTCGGCTCCGTACCTTGTGCCGGGTATCGTATGATCGTTTTGCACGAGCTCTGTAGGCTTCATTATTTTGTCTGAATTCGCTGTCGTCCCACTTCGGGGCTAGCAGCTTCGAAGTGGTTGGTACTGTGGTGTTCAAACGACGACCCATTAAGAGTTCTCCTGGTGAAAACCCTTCCACGCTGGGTGTGGCCTTGTAGGCAAGCAGCGCTTCGTGTATGTTGGAAGACTTCCTCAAAAGCTGCTTTGCTGTCTGCACAGCCCTCTCAGCCACACCGTTGCTCTGCGGGTAGTAAGGGCTTGAGGTTGTGCGTGAGGCTCCCCAGTGAGGCACTAGTTCTTTGAACTCTGTGGAAGTGAACTGCGGCCCGTTGTCTGTGCGTATTGTGCGTGGAACACCATACCGTGCAAACATTGGCTCCAAGACTAGGGCTATGTTTTTTGTAGCTGTCCTCAGCAGTTGTTCTAGCTCGAAAAATCACGAGTAGTAGTCTACTACTACAACATACTCTTTCCCCTCCAGCGTGAAGAGATCCATGCCGACTGTGTCCCAAGGGTGTGCTGGCAATGGGGTTAGAAGCAGGGGTTCTGTTTCTGGCTTTCTGTGCTCTCTGCAAGTTGGACACTTTTCCACGTAGTCTTCAATGTGCTTGCCTATGCCTGGCCACCATATGCATTCTCTTGCGCTCACTCGGCACCTCGTAGTGCCCAAGTGGCCTGCATGGAGTTTTTCCAGAACCTCTACTCTGATGTCTGGCGGTATGATTATTCTGTCGCCCTTGAATAGCAGACCATCAACGAGCGAAATCTCACTAGCCCCCTCGACGTACCTTTTCAGGTCAGGTGACAGCCCATGCACAGTTGGCCATGGTGTAGTACAGAAGGTAGCCACCCTGGAAAGTGTTTCGTCTGACTGTATGCTTACCCAGATTCTGTCCAGCATTTGGTTTGAAGCAGGGAGCTGTTCAAGTGCTAATTCTTCAAACTCGGGCACTGCACTCTCGAGAGTTCTTTCTTTGTCTGCTGGCTTCCCAGATGGCTTCCGGGACAGGTCAGCTGTGTACAGCTTTTTGCCGGGAGTGTGGGACATGGTGTAGTCGTACTCCAAAAGGCGCATCCTGAAACGTTGAAGGCGAGGACTCAGCTCGTCAAGTCGTTTAGTCGTCAGCAGCAGTATTAACAGCTTGTGGTCCGTTTCCACGTGAAGGGTTGATTCCAGCAGGTATTTGCGGAAATGTTTGCAAGCCCATGTGATTGCCAGTGCCTCCTTTTCGATTTGGGCATATCTTTGTTCTGTATCCGTAAGGGAGCGTGATGCATATGCCACAGGTAGGAGCTTTTCGTGCGACTGCTGTAGAAGTACAGCCCCAAGACCGTATGAGGAAGCATCCACAGACACTGTGTGAGGCGACTGAGCATCGTAGTGAGTGAGAATCGGCGTCCTGCTTAAAGCTTGCTTGAGTTTGTCAAAACTCTGCTGCTGAGCTGGGCCCCAGTGCCAGTAGGCGTCTTGGTGGAGCAAGTCTCTGAGAGGCTTCGTAAAGTCTGCTAGCTCTGGAAGAAATTTCGCTGGGTGGTTTGCAGAGCCCAACAAAGACCTGGCTTCTGATACATCACATGGTGGGTCGAGCTGGACTATGGCCCTGACCTTTTCCGGATCGGCGCTGACTCCTGTTGAGTTTACGATGTGTCCTAAGAATGTTAATTCTGTTTGTCGAAAGGAGCACTTGTCGATGTTGAGGGTAACACCTGCATCTTCTAGCTTCCTCAGCACCAGAAGTAGGTTGGTGTCGTGTTCCTCAGTTGTCTTCCCTGAGACAATGATGTCATCTTGTAGACAACTCACACCGTCTAGTCCTTCTAGCACACGGAGCATTCCTCGTTGGTAGAACTCTGGCGCTGTCATCTTGTAGACAACTCACACCATCTAGTCCTTCGAGCACACGGAGCATTTCTCGTTGGTAGAACTGGCGCTGTGGAGATTCCGAAGGGAAGCCTCAGGAACTGGAACCTGCCAACTGGTGTGATGAAGGTTGTGTATTTGCGAGAGTCCTTAGACAGTGGCACCTACCCTGCTCGTGCATCTAGGCGGCTGAAAACTGTTGCACCTGCTAATTTTACAAGACGCTCGTCCACCGTAGGCATGAGCACACGTTCGCGTATTATTTGTTGGTTGAGTTGACCATAGTCCACGAAGATGCGCAGCTCATTGTTCTTTTTTCGTGCGACAACCATTGGAAAACACCACTCGGTTGCTCGCTCGATCTTCTGGATGACTCCCAAGTCCTCCATCCTTTCTAGTTATTTCTTCACAAGTGGAAGCAGTGGAAGAGGCACGCGCCTGGGATAACTGACTGCGTATGGCACAGCACCCTTTTTGACTTTGATGCGGTACTCAGTCTTCATGACTCCAAGCCCAGACGTTAGCTTTGGGTATGACGCCATGAAGTTAGGGACATCAGTTGATTGTGCGAGGGTTTCGTCTAGCTCAAGAAGCGCTGTAGAATACCAAGTGATTCTATAGCTGGTCGACTGAGCAGCGGTTCTTTTAATCCTTTGATGATGAAGACTGCTTCTTGGACTTCAGTGTAGCGCCAGGTGACTGTTGCATCGATGTAGCCAACAGTGGCTATCGCTGTCTGGCCTGGGCCTATCAACAGCTGTTGCGTTGACTTGATGGGTCCCATGGCGGTTCTGTCGTACTGGTCGTGTGCGATTGAGGTCACACCCGCGCCGGTGTCGACCTTGAAGGTAAAAGGCAAGTTGTTCACGGTAGCAGTAATCCTCCACGTAGTGTTCATTCCCACTTTGATTTCGCCTAGATATAGCTCTCCGTGATCTTTTGGTCGTTGTCGGATACTCGAGGTCTCGTCCTTCGGCTTAGACATGCAGACGCGGACATAGTGGCCTTTTTTCCCACACTGGTTGCACTTCTTGTCTATCGCGGGACACTGTTTCTTCGTGTGGTCACGCACACCACCACACCACTTGCAGCGTTCGTCTCCCGTCTTGTGTGTACGTTGAGGGCGCGACTTGAAAGGCACCTTCGCTTCGTTCCGGCGAGTTTTGACGTTTGTCTGGCCGCGAACTTCTCCCATGTCGACAGCTGGCTGTTCGATGGAGCGAATTTCCTTGTGTTGAAGTTTCACGCTCTCTGAATTGCGGGCAGCTGTGATTGCTTTTTCGAGAGTGAGTTCTGCGTCAAGCTGCAGGCTCTTGCTGAGTTTTCCGTCTCGCAAGCCGACCACGAGCCTGTCCCGAATCAGTTTCAGTTCGCCTTTGAGAGTTTCGTAATCGCATCTTTCGGCCATCTTGGAACAGTTCAGTCGCAAATGCGTCGACGTTTTCATGCTGCTCTTGTTTCCGAGAGTTAAATCGCGCTCTTTCATAGATGACATTCTTTCGAGGTAGGAAATACTTTTCAAAAGCACTCACCACAGCGGAGTATGATGCCATCTGTTCGTCTGTCAGTTTTAAAGCAGCGAGCACGTCCTCCGCTTCTTCGCCCATGGCGTAGAGTAATGTGTTGATTTGCGTCGTCTCGTCCTGTCCTGTCAGACCGGAGATGAGTCGGTAGCGTTCCCACCTGCGGTGCCATCGTGTCCAATCTTCGGTCTTGCGAAAATCGAGCTTTGTCGGCAGTTCCACGGCGAGCGGGTTGAACGTCATTCTCGGAGTGCCGCTCGCGCGTTCGCGCCGCGAGTGTCTGGCATGACGCTGCGGCCGCTTACGTTTGGCTCGTTGTCCATTTAGGTGTCTCGATGCGTTGGTTACACCACCGCTGCCGCCATGTGGTAGACGTAGCCGTTATAACAAGCAAAACTGTTTATTTGTACATCAGGCCATGGCGCCCGTTTTCGCTGTGCTTGGCGCGGTCCCCCATGCCGGGGTCTTCCGGCGGTCCGCCTGGTTAGCTTGCCGCTTGGGGCGCTGTCGTCAGTGGCGCCCACAACAGTATACGTGATGGCACAGTCACGGTTCGGGGTGCTGAAGGTCACGGCGCTGTGAACTCAGTTCACCCGCCGTCGGCTTCGGTGTCGGAGTAAGACAAACCGAGGCTGAGATGATCGCTCTGCGAAAAGCATTCTCATCCCAAGAACGTAGATTGAGGCCTCCGCGATGGCAAAATATGACTCTGAAGTCTTCAAGAGGGAGACGTGGCAGCGGCGGAGCGCGGCAAAGCAGCTTCCGTAACGTGGAGGGAGACAAATGCTGAGATGCGCTATGCTGTTGAGACGAGGACTGTAACTCAAGCGGCGGTTTGGGTCGTTTCGAAGACGATGAAGCGGCGGAGCCGCGTCCGTAGCAACAGGCTACGCATGTTCAGTTCATGGGTGCGTACTCTTCAGGGTTAGATCCTTCCCCTCCACGGGGACGATGTCCATGCTTGTCATAGCCCTTGGATCGGCGATGAAGCGAAGCCTGTTGCCAATGCCGATAGGCTTAGCGAGACTGGGCTGGGCTCGGCGGAATGAAGTGTCCATGCAGGTCAAAAAAAAGGAATGCCGGTCCTGAAAATGGGCTGAGCAGGTGCCGGGCACCTTCATGAACCGTGGAAGACACAATACAGAACAGTGGAAGGTAAAACGTCACTCAAAACAGAAAAACTAGCCGGAGCTCATACGGACATGCGTCTGCACACTAATATTTAAGAAAAAGTACGAAAAAACAGCGGATTGAAAACGCTGTGTTGCAGAGGCTTCGCTGCAACCCACGGCTTTATCTGTATAAAAAGGTTCAAGCCATGCTTAAACCCCCACAATTTTTAAGGCGAAAAGCTTTCTAGGCTTATGATTAAAATCTCGCGCCGATAGTTGTCCGCCAGATGTGTCAGCGAGATTCTGCGTGACAGATACTGCGCCTTTCATTTCCTGTAAACTTTGATGCGTTCAGCGAAACGATGGTTGTGTTCGACAAGGAGCTCGCGATGTACCATGCGCAGCAGCAACGCTCAGGAGCGCCGCAGAGACTGCGTCTTCTATTCCCCTGATCAACTGGACAGAGATGGAGAGGCGCGGATTCTGCAGTGCTGGCACACCCGTTTCTTCGTCGTTCGGGATGGCAGGCTTGTTATGCCAGCTTTGCCATACTAACCCCTCCCCCCTTTGTTACGTACATCGAATCATGAGGAAGTGTATTGCCATATAAGATTTAATCACCTGTCATTAAGTTTCTCATTGTAATTGCTTTTGAGCTTGCGTTCTGTAGGTAGGGGGCCATCGCCCTGGCCATCGCCGACCGCGACTGCCACACAGTGCTATGCGACTCGAGGCAGGCGGTGAGAAATTACGCCAAAGGCAGGATAGCGAAAGAAGCTGTGCGCATACTGCAGGCAACCAAAAACGACGATGGCAGCAGACAAGTGAGAATCAAGTGGTTCCCGGCGCACGCGGGCGAGGCGTCAGACCGCAATGCCAACCACAACGAGACGGCACACGCCGAGGCGCGCGCGTTAACGGAACGCGCCTCGGTCGACTGGCCGCTGTGGTTCAGCACCAAAAACCATGACCGACTACAATGAAATAACCAAGGTGTTCCGCCTAGCTCGCAGAACTCGATCTTCCACCTTCTTGCTCGGGGCTCAGTCGAGACTCGAGTGCAAGCCGTTTTATTCAGACAGCTACAGACGGGTTCACTCCCCAGTCCGTTGCTGATGCATAGAATGTACCCCGAGACGCACCCGACAGATAAATGCAGAGTCTGCCGAACGGAGACGGCCGGCTTCGCACACATTCTGTGGAATTGCAACAAGTACCAGGAAGAAGCTAAGTCTGGGAGGATCCCGCCGCGACTGGAAGCAGCCGCAGGGAGCGACAATCAAGAGGAACAACTCTGGGCCGTCCAGCAGGTCATCAAGACACTGGCCCGGCAGGGACCCAGGCCGCGCGGCCGGTGCCCAGAGGACGACTTAGGCTCCGTTCTACTGCAGGCCCCGAATAAACGTTTTACCGATCCAATCCAATGTTAATATGTGATTGTTGCTAGTATCGCACCTTTCGTTGTCCTCCCATGTATGTACTACAGTGCGTGTGTGTGTATATACACACACCTATGTTTGTGTATACATGTGTATGTGGTACCTATGTTTGTGGAAGACAATGAATTCCCTCTACTCGTAGATTCTCCAGTGCTCTCGGAAATTTATGTCGACACTTCCACCCCCACCACCCAAGAAGAAAAAAAGGCTTTCTCCATAAAACGGCACCCACACAACACCGCCAATGCGAGAACGTAAAAAAGGCATCGACGTGAAAACGGGATAGGAAAGCAGCAAGAGAAATTTTATTTTGTACTAACATATGACAATGAATGAAGACTGCGACAATCCTTGTCGGGTACACACTAAAATAAAGGCATGGCGATTCCCGGAAAAGTAAAAAATAAAGCAAGGGTAATTAACTGCTCCACCAAAGAACCAGGCCCAGCATTACACATTGGCGTCTACGAACTCACAAAAGGCAAGTTCTTATATTAGAGATTGTGTATACCTGGAGTCTGAAAAAAAAATTAAAGAGCACTGCAGAATCTGCACTGGAGTAATGCGAAAGCACGGGTGCTGCTGTTGGTTACTTCTGCTTGCTTCGAATTGCTTACTTCACTTCTTGTTTGCCAATTTTAGTCTTTGGCACTTTCAAATTGCGCGCCAATCTCTTCCATTGCCCTTTTTTCGGCTCTACTTCCGGTTGTGTGACGTCGCATTCTTGACGTCATGTCCACTACGGCACCCCTTTCTCTCTTTTCGCTTTCACTCTTACCTTCCTCCCTTCCCTTACGCTCGGTTCAGGTGTCTACAGAACAAGTGTGGCGCCTTTCCTTTCCTGTGAACAAGTTATTCTAATTAACTTCCTAATTAACTATTGGCCTAAATATTTTTTTCAGCAACAACATTATGTCACCCTCTATCGATTGACACCACTCATTAACCTCTACCACTTCTCAATTACTCACGATCTGCGGACATGGCCTGCGGACACGCTCTGCGGACAGAAATTTGTGATCAAAGCGATGTAATGCTTTCACATTCATAATGGCAATGATTAGGTGTTATGAAGAAACGTTATAACAACCATTGAGGTAGTTACTTTGCATCACATGCTTTTGTATTCAAAGGATTTAGTTGAGGTGGGTCAGTTAATATGCGAATGAAACGTATCCAACGCTTCAAAGAGGAAAATTCTGCATTGAGATCTGTGAAGCTGCCCTCACGATGTTGCACCAAATTTTTAACCGAAATGAACAGCCGATATTTCGAATAAATCTAAATCAATCACATTATTGCACAATTTGTTTTGTTTTCAGCTACTGTGTGTTCCTCTTCTGTGGCTATTTCAGATCTATTGTTGTTGTTGTTGTGGCTGCAGGAAGAAGGAAAAGAAAATGCACGGGCCTGCTACTGGCTCTGTAGCTGAGCCACTTCAGCTGCCTCGTGCGGACCGAAGAGAGAAAGTAAAGAAGAGTTACCCACGATTACGTTCTTCCTAATGCGACATTTGAGCGAGCTGACGCCCGACTACTGTGCCGGAGTACCCGGGTTCGAACCCGACCTCGGCGGCTGCGTTTCGATGGAGGCGAAACGAAGAGGCTTCCGTGTGCTGTGCGATGTCAGCGCACGTTAAAGATCCCCAGGTGGTCGAAATTACTCCGCAGCCCTCCACTACGGCTCCTCTTTCTCTCTTTCCATTTTCGCTCTCATCTTTCTCCCTTCCCTTTAGGCGCGGTTTCGGCGTCCACAGAAAAACAGTGAGACAGTTACCGCGTCTTTTCCTTCCTAAAAAAAAAATAATAAATCAGTTCAGCCGAGGTGGCTCAGCTACAGAGCCAGTAGCAGGCCCATGCATTTTCTTTTCCTTCTTCCTACAGCCACAACAGGAACAACAGCCCGTGCAAAGGCGCTCCACCGGTATTATGGCGGTGAGTCGGACGCCGTATGGGTAGACGCTGTACGCACGGGTGATGAAGCGCGGTGGATTCCTCCTCATCCCCTCTCATCACAATACCTCTCCCCTAGACACCTCCCGAGAAGCTGCAGACGAAGCCTCAATTGCAGCTTCGCCGCGGAGGTGCAGTGGTAAGGCGCCCGACTACTGTGCTGTAGTACCCGGTTTCGAACCCGACCGCGGCGGCTGCGTTTCGATGGAGGCGAAATTAACGAAGAGGCGTCCGTGTGCTGTGAGATGTCAGTGCACGTTAAAGATCCCCAGGTGGTCGAAATTACTCCGGAGCCCTCCACTACGGCACCCCTTTCTCTCTTTCCGCTTTCTCTCCCACCTTCCCTTACGGCGCGGTTAAGGTGTCCACAGAAACAAGTGTGATAGATACAGCGCCTTTCCTATCCTGTAAACCAATTATTATATTAAGCCTCAATTGCAATAGCCATAACCAACACGGAAGCCCAAAACATTTTAACAGATTCGAAAACAGTGATTCTAAATTTTTCACGAGGCCGAGCCCATGTTCCTGCTTTTAGCATACTGGACTTGCTCGATGCACCCCTGCCCCGCCATGTGGAGCTGATATGGGTGCCTGCGCAACGAAATATAACAGCGCAAAGAATGGGACGAAACAAAGAAGGAAGAAACACGGACACGGGCGCTAACAACTGGCATTTTATTTCGATGCAAAACACACATATAAAGGTACAAAGAGGGGGGTGTAGCCAAGGCAATCCTGCGCAATCACCGAATCAGTGTAGTCACGTCCAAAAGTAAAACCGATAAAAACAGATATGCACGGCCGAAAAAAGCAAGTAAAAGCGTTAAAATATAACGGTGAGAACACGGGACTAAAATCGCGGCAAAAGGTAATTAACGAAAGTGGCGGAGAGGGGCACGTGTGAAAAAAATTACACATTTACCCTGCCTCTCAGGAATTTCAATTCTTTTTGCGACGAACACAGGGAGGGTGTACTCACACATTGTTCCTTTGCGCTGTGAATTTCGAATGCTTCTGCGATTTCCCTGGATATCTCGCAAAAAGAAGTGGAATTTCATAGAGGCAGGGTAAATGTTTAATTTTTTTTACACGTGCCCCTTTCCGTCACTTTCGTTATTTACCTTGTGCTGCGATTTTCGTCCTGTGTTTTCACCGTTATATTTTAACGCTTTCACTTGCTTTTTTCGGCTATGTGTATATCTGTTTTTACCGGCTTTACTTTCCATCTCGGCTTTTTACACTGTGGTTTTTAACGTTTTTATTTGTTTCGGCCTTTTTATCGGTTTTACTTTTGGACGTGGCTACACTGTTTCGGTGATTGTGCAGGATGGCCTCGGCTACACCCCCCTCTTTGTACCTTTACATATGCGTCTTGCATCGAAATAAAAATTTGAGTTGTTAGTCAGCGCCCGTGTCCGTGTTTCTTCATTCCGTGTTTCGTCCCGTTCTTTGCGCTGTTATATTTCGTTATGCAGTACCAACCAGCCCGGCACCTTACACTTGTGCCTGCGCACTACGGGAATCCCAGAAACGAGGCTGCCAACATTTTAAATGGCCGAGGCTCTTTAAACCGCACTCAGGTGACCTCTATTTCGGGATTCATGAAGAAGCGCACGCACTCGTTCAGCATGCTGACGCAGGCCTACAAAGCCTCCCACCAGCTCCACCCCCACCCCATCACTCCCTAGACAATCAACACGCAACATTATGGCGCAGACTGCACACTATCTTCCATCATCCCTTACCTTATCAAACTACCATCCCCCTTGCCCACTCCTGTATACCCTATATGCCCAGAACCCTTTGCCTCCTCCCTCCACACACTCTCTCTCTGCCGGGGGACCCTCCCCCGTGGAGCCTAGAGTCCTTGAAGACTTGAGAGGACTGGAAGACTCTGCTGTGCTCGTAGGACCCAGCCGTGCAGACCATCGCCATCGGCCAAGCTGCCAGTGTTATGAGCCTGAGGGACATAAACACGAGCTCTAGTAGATCGTGATCCCTGCCCAGATTTACGTGCGTGTTTGTCCAGAAGGCATCGAGGCCTTCGCTGATGATGGAAAGATCTGGAGTAGTGTCGCGCTGAACACTGTTACGTGTGATGAGACGGTGATCATGGAGAGCTTGCCACAGTGTATCTGTCTGGTAGCCCCAGGCCATGTGGTGGGCGTTAAAGTTTCCGACGATGGCAATGGGACAGGAACCGGTCAAACGTGAGACTTCCGCAATGAGAGAATGAAAAGCATGACGCCTGCCCCGGAGGGAGCTGTACACGTTCAAGAGCAAGAGGCTGTGGTCTCGTTTGCGATGGGGTCGGATTTCCAATAGAAGATGATCGATAGTGGAGATGCTAACGTCGTGAGTGAGAGCGGTTACATTCCTTTTGACAAAGGTGACCACTTTGGATGAAGAGAGAAAGTTGTGAAAAGTACGATAGCTCGCTAGCTTGGAGGTGGACCCCGCCTCTTGGAGAGCAATTATTTCAGAGTGATCTCTAGGCAGAAAATGTTAGATGAGAGCTCGTTTAAGGGTGAACCCCCGACAGTTCCACTGACGGAGGGTGAGACGGGTGGAAGTGCTATTGCGAGCCATGTTGGTTGAAGCATTGCTCTAAGAGCTGTGTTCGCGTTTCGACCTGCATGAAGCTAGCTAGCTCCATGAGCTTCTTGTGCATGTGTCAGCCTAACGATGGTCTCTGTGAGACCCTGAAGCTGAGTGAGAACTTGGGTAAAAAACAGTTGAAAAGTGTTATTGATAAAGTCTTCAGTGTTATCCATGCGTCTGTCGAGGCACCTGTCTAATGAAGGCGAGTTGGTGCAAGTTTTGCATTTGGGTGGAGGAGGCTCTTGCAATGAATCACCCGAGGAAACGCAGCCGCCGCGTGAACAGACGCGTTCGCATCGACTCCTCACTTCTATGACTGATTTATGCAGCCTAATCGACTCCCTATGAACTCAAGTGCTGCAACCGGTTTGTGAAACTGCTCTGCACCTCCGTGCTACTACTTTTTTGGAATTTCGAGCGCGAACTTGCCAGGAACCATCCAATTTCTACCCGAAGCGGCGGCCGCCCGCTAGGCCTAGAGTAGGTCTAGTGATTTCGCCGAACCCAGGCGCGGCTGTGCTTCGTCACCCTCGTGCAACCGGACCCTCGACCCGAAATGGATTAGGGCTATTGAAGCCCGAACACTGAATCACCCGAAGCCACTCGCGTCCGGACAGCCCAGCCCGCGCTCGCCACCTCCGCCCTCGGCCGGCCATGCCACACCGGCCCAACTAAACCCAGTCAAGTCTTCATCCATCACTAATGAGGCGTCAAGCCCCGTTACCTTAGCTACCTGCCGATGATTTGAAGACTATATCTACCACCCAAATGAAGGCCTCGACCTCAACAAGCATAACGGAGGATACATATTATCACTAGTGAGTACTAATCTGAAACTCCCAATGGAAGCAGTCAGTTAACAAGACGTCATCCGAATCAATCCCCGAAACAATTGTTTCGCCATACAGAGCAAAATGCTACGTTCAACTTGCATCCCTCCAAGTTGCGGATAAAAAATACCCGATGAAGGCATACATCGTCCAACCTGACACCGCCATCAGAGGCATAATATATAACGCCATATACGACCAAACACCAGACGAAGTTTTCCAGGAACTGCAGATGTTCAACCGAAGTCAATCCTTCACCATCACGGACGCCCAACAGCTGGGAAGAACTAAATCAATCCTGGTTACGTTCATCAATACGAAGACGGTCCCCTGGCAACTCCGTTTCTACGGCGTTGTATATAATTGCTACCCCTTCCTAGCCAAGGCTGAAGCCTGCTTTCATTGCCGCCAGGCTGGCCATAGAAGTGATGTGTGCACCAAGCCAAAGAACAATTTATGCCAGCGATATGGGCGCTCACACACCCTTGGAACCACCTACGTGCGCGGCGAAATGCATTCTCTGCAACGGTCCCCATTTAACAGGATCTAAGGATTGCAAAGAACGCTACAACCGCCCAGGCAACAAGAGAACAACAGCCGCCCCTACCGATGGCGCATTGGATCAGTCGACTGCCTGGAAGTCCCGCACCAGGCACCGGCACAACTTTGCTAATCGCAGCCCCCCCCCACAACCGCTCTGAATCAACAGACTCCAAACCACCCAAGTACCGGAACCGGCCGCCATCCTTCCCGCCTCTCACAGACCAGCCCATTCCAGACAAATAGGTGAGCTGGCGCCCGTGATCTTCCTCCCTCGTCTGTGAAAACGCCCTTCTTAAGGCCCGGTTAGATAAACAGGACCAACAAATTCAACAACAGAGCGCGCAAATAGCCAAGCTTAGTAATCAGCTACAGCTTTTACTGGAGAAATGGTCCCCAACAGAGTGAATAGAAGTCCAACCCCTCACCCCCATCCAGCACAGAACCTTCCACCCCGTTCCCCATCTCCAGTCCCCGCAGCAAGCCCCACACCTTCCACCTCCCACAACGCCCCGACCAAGCGTAAGGCTACGGAACAGACTCCACAGCAAACGACAAACCAAAACCAATCAGACCTCCTCACTTCTCTGCCTCTCCTAGAACAAAAGCTAGCCGGAGAGTTTGAAGCAATGGCCCAAAGCACAAATTCATGGGCCACTGACCTCAGCACTCGGTTGACAGCGATCGAGCTGCACCAAGCTTCCTAAGCGAAAATCGTAGCCGAACTCCAGTCCAAGCTCAGTCACATCATAGTCTCTCATCCCAAAACATCGACTACCCCCACTTGCAACCTACCTAACGATGGCAGGAAACCGCAAGGAAATTAAAGTGTGGCAGTGGAATTGCAGGAGTTTTCGCTCCAAGTGCAGCAACCTGCTCTTCAATCTCCAAGCGCAGCAACCACATTCAATCTCTGTCCGAGGCAGAAATACCTACAGTCATCGCACTACAAGAAACGTATGCTCCTGTTAAACTCCTCAACTACACCCCCACATACCAACAAACACAACTGTGCTTAACTACATTGGTACACCGCAACTACACCGCTAAAGATCACCCGATGGAATTAGAAGACATCGACTGTCATCTCATTGAACTCCTGCCCCGAACCACAATGAGCGCCAGTCGCTTTATCCTAAACATTTACAGTCACCCTGTGGGTAAAGCAGCTCACCTCATGGCAGCACTACGAAAAATATTGCAGATCAGCACACGCCACCCGCTGATTGTGGTAGGTGACTTCAACACTCGACACGTCAGTTGGGGCTACACATCAAATTGCCACAAGGGATCCCAACTCCGGGCGCTTCTACAAAACGAGGGCTTTACACTGGTGAACGAACCGCAGCAGCTACGCGTATTGACAACAGGGTGCAGCGAAACACTACATCTGATCTTACACTTACAAAAAATCTCACACAATACCAGTGGTCGAACACGCAGACGTCATTAAGCAGCGACCACTACATTATCCAAACTTCCTTCTCACTAAGCTCCATCACCCCATATGTCAAAAAGCGCTTCAAAATAACAAACTGGGACAAGTTCCCAGACCTCCGAAAAGGTGCCCCCGCTCAAATAGATCACTTCGTAAATTGGGTCAATGACCTAACCCGCCACAGAAACGTCGGAGATCCCGAACACCAAAACGTCGGACGTCACCGATAGCCCCCTGCTGCATATGTGGGAGGCACACAACAGCTTGCAAAAGCGATGGCTCAAACCCAAACATAACCAGGTTAGGTTAGGTTAGGTTAGGTTAGGTTAGGTTAGGTTAGGTTAGGTCACATGCAGCGCAACTAACCCAACAATAGGGGGGAGATGTGTGCGACCGCATGGAGGGCAACCTCAGACTTCGAGACACGGGAAGCTTCTGCGGTGCCTTCTAGAACCTAATCACACAAAAAACTCTGCAACACTGCAACGTAACTCGTCTCATCCACAGCTTAAAGATGGATGATGACATTTTAATACAAACCCTAAAAGCCAAGTACCTCACAACTACGCTACGAACTATTTTCCCTTCATACACAGACAAGCCCAACCCCGATATCGATGCAGACATAGCGGCATGGGAGGTTCGAGCAGCGATGCCTAAACTCCGCACTATGTCCGCCCCGGGAGTAGATGGGATAACAAACAAAGCTCTGCGCAAGCTCGATGAAAACTCTGTCCAAGCCGTGACAGACTTGTTCAACAAGCACTGGAAGGCAGGTACTCTCCCCTCGGATTGGGCACACGCAAAAGTCACCTTCATTCTCAAACCAGGCAAACCACTAGACATCACCCACCTCCGACCAATCTCTCTCACATCATGCATGGGCAAACTTTTCGAGCATGTAATCCTTAACAGATTACACAACCACATGTATATACTCGCAATCTCTTCCCCCACGCGATGCTGGGATTCAGAAGCCACGCTTCAAATTTCCGAAAAAATTCTACATCCGCAGCATCGAAACCACACGAGAGCCACCTCACCAAAGCTTTTGATAATATACAACATGACTCAATCCTTGACGCCCTCTCCAGCCTAGGGGTAGGAGAACGCACCCACTCATATATAGCAGCCTTTCTCCGCGACCGCACTGCGGACGAGGAATCGAGGCAGAGCTTTCTTATCACCTGGCTGGGGAAACTGCGCGATCGCAACTGTTTTGGACTGTGTCAGCTGTTTTCTTTGGGTCTGGACGAACACTGTCCTTGGGTGTGGCAGTTCCTGGCCCTACGGGGCTGTGACGGTAGGTCAACGCCGCTTGAGGCGGGGGCTAGCCAGCCACCGAATTTTATCTGTTGTAGGCCATCATTGCACCCGCCACTGCTTCGGTGGTGGACGACGGCTGTTGTTGTTATTGTTGTTGCTCTCCTTTAATTTGATGGCACATACCCACACAGGGGGATCGCCCAAGAATTGGGTTGCAGAGATATTAGATTTTGAGATGTATTGCAAAAAAATAAATAGAAATTAATGATAGGAAATAGAGAAGGACATTTAAATATGAAAAAGCAAAATAAAAAAGGTATTTACTAACGCAGGCAGTAGGAGAATACTGAGATTTATATGTACAGATTAAAAATTCAAAGCATATTAGCAAGGCAGACGTTTTGTTTCTATCAAGAATTTTGAATGGCGTTAAAAACAGACCTGTGGCTGTACCCAAGCATGGTGGCACCGAACGATAATAAAATCTGGCTGCTCAAATTAAGACACAGCTGTTGTAACGGCTTCTCCAAATATCGTTTTCTCATCATAGTAAAACGGCGGCAAAATAGCAAGAAATGATCTACTGTTTCCGGTTCCCCGCAGAATGCGCAGACGGGAGAAAGCGCCAAACCAGACCTGTGCATATAGAAATTTAGGGGCGGAATACGATAGCGCAGCCTGGTTAGAGAGACCTCAGTCTGCCTTGAATGACATGATTTCCTACTCCAGGAATACTTGAGATGCAGGTAGACGTCCGATGATAAAATAGATCCAGAACGCCTACGAAATCGTGCTGCTGTTATGTACGCTGTTGCCGGGAGGATAGGCAACACAGGGCCATTCAGAGATTCTTTAGCTAGTCTATCAGCAACCTCATTGGCTGTCACATTACTGTGGCCTGGTACCCACACTATATGTATGAGGCTCAAATGTGAGGGGGGCAATGAAAGAAAGGCGTTTAATATTGGAGAATCCATATTCGAAGAAAGCGACAAGCACAAAGAATAAGAGTCTGTAATTACAGCCACTGTTGAGTATGGTGGGTCTAGTTTGCGCAGAGCAGGCACCACCGCCAGCAGCTCCACCTGGAGAATTGGGGCAAAATCCGGAAGACGGAATGAAAAAGCCCAGTCTAGAAGTGGACAGTATATTTCAACGCCGGCCTTTTCATGAAATTGAGAAGCATCAATTGCTTTCATTATGCTAACGGGAAGACTTTGTAAATGATCTTCTAATAATCCATTTAAAATTCGAGGTGATGTGTTTTGCATTATTTGAGAAAATGTCATCATATACAATTTCAACCGAAGATCCACATACTTTTGTTGGAAGGATGTTAAAAAGGACTACGTGCAAAGGTTGTAACAGATTTTGCCCTAGTATTACCTGTGGGGTATGAAACCAAGGCCATCTGACTCCAAAAAAGGAGGCTGGCTCGCCACAAAAAATTGATAGGGAGTGATGGAATTGTGATTCATATATTTTTAGATACGTCTGGACAGTCAAGAATTGTAATCTAGCTAACAACGGTGGTATTCTGGCTTCAAGGTATAATACATTGTTAGCCACAAATTTGGGGAGCCCAAGGCATAAATCATCTAAACGCTTCCCGCTCTAAAAGAATAAGCGGACGAATTTTGTAAACAGGTCAACCAGAAAACAACACAGATCCAAATTCTATAATTGGTCGGACATACATAACATAAATCATTAAAAGAGCGTCTCGCCGCATCCAAGACATTGGATTGCTTAACCCGCGCAACATACCCACAGCGCGAGCCCCTTTCGCTGCAACATGTTCAATGTGATCCCTCCATGCAAGTTGGTCATCGTAAATCACCCCTAGATACTTCAATGATTTAACTTGAGGAATCATTTCTTGCTTAAATGTTAGAGAAAAATTTACCGGATCCTTAATATGGAAAACAAGGAAAGCGCACTTTTTTACGTTTAATGTAAATCTTAAGTCACATAACCAACTCTGAAGGGAGCTTAGGTACGATTGCAGACGCCTATTGAGGGATTGAATGTCAAGTGCAGCCGTAAAGAACGCGATGTCATCTGCATAGACATACGTGCGAACCTCGATTGGATAAGGCCTCGAAGGTTGTCTTTGCTTGTAGCTGCGCTGCTGTAGGGACTTGTGCCGGCCGGTTCAAGTGGTTGGTCGTAGCGGCGCATCCGGGTGTCCATCGTCTTCTCGACGGTGGACGCTTTGCTTTCAAATTCCGCCACGGTTTCTGGCGGATTTCTGACAAGTCCCGCAAAAAGCGACTCTAACGTTTCGCATCAAAAATTTCACTCTCTCCCCTTCAGTAATGTTAAGTTCGGCGCGGCGAAAGAGACGCTTCATCTCCTCAATGTAATCCAGGCCAGGCTCATTTCAGAGTTGAAGCCTTGATTGAAGGAGGACCTGGGCTCTTTCGTTCCGGATAACGCATGTAAAGGCGGTCTAAAATTCTTTCTTGAAAATCTCCCAAACCTTCAAAGCTGCCTCATGATTTTTAAACCCTATACGAGCAGATCCTTGAAGAGCAAAGTGGACTTACCTTAGCTTCACTTCGTCGTTCCAGGCGTTGAAAGTTGCCACGCGTTCGAACAGGTAGAGCCAGTCTTCCGCATCGTCGTCCGGTCAGGGGGCTCACGGGGTTGGATGAAAACTAAGGGTGCTCTCTGCTCGACAGGTGCCATCTTCGGGTTACGTCACGGTGTCGGGATTCAGCACCTCCACCAAATGTCACGTAGTGGGGACAAGGTCGTAGACAGCAAAAGAGAAGACAGGCGTAATCGCACTGAAATTAACTCGTTATTTGGGCTGACTTGCGCCCTCAAAATAACTGAACAATTCAGCGGCGGCGATTGCAGCAAACGTGCTCGCTGGTCGTCGAATTGCGAATTCCCGTCGCACCCGTCAACGCTCAATTTAAAGGTGGCGCAGAAACATCCAGATAAAGCCGCAAGCAGTGACTAGCGCAACCTAGAGCATTGCAGAAACATACACGAGTAGCCCGAATCTTGATACGCATCTCGGCTTGTCTTTCGTGACAAAGAAACCGATAAAGCTGCGTCTCGCCACGACGAGCATGAATAAACAAAGAATACAGAATTGATATGTGCTCTACAGTCACACTGATAAGGCCGCATGCCAGCGGCTGTAACAAATACATATTTAGAAGCTCATGGTTGATACAGCTATTATAAGTGCAACCCCTTAGAGGCTGGGTTGTTGGCGGAACGGAAGCAATAAATTTGCCCCGCGGGACCGCACAGCTTGTTTTAAGCTGCTCCCTCACCAAACGTCGAAAAGATACGCGTTAATTGGTGGTGCGTTACCATTCTCGTTCAGAAAGGGCTTCAGCATCACTGGTGGGACATGCAGATTCACACTTTAGGAATTATTATGGTTGCGGTGGTTTTTTTCGTTAGTAGTGTTTTGTTTTCTGTTTTTTCTTTTTTTACGAATAACGCTCTTGGTGCGCGTCGACCCAACTGAAATTGGCTGACGACCGACCGTCGCTAAGCGACTGGGAAGAGCTCGGCATCCGGTGATCCGGTATTCTCAGCAAGCCAATGCAGGCCCAGCAGGCCCTAAGCTGGGCCCATGGTTGCCTGCTCATTACACTGGTGAATAGTTGGCGACATACTTTCAGCCAACTATCTTAACTCAAACGGTAAGGAATTATTTATAGTTGGCACCCAACACTCGGCAGCCAAACATATGATTCAAAGTATAAGGCCATGGTTGGCTGCCCATGAGGTTGGTCAAGTACTCTGAGCCAGCCAGATATCGGCAAATGGTAGATAATTAATCAGCACTCTATGCTTGGCAGCTAAACATGGTCCAAAGTAGGGCCGTAGTTGGCTGCTCACTAGGTTGGCCAAGTAGCGTGCATGTTTTTTGGGAATACAATTGCATAATGTTCGCACAAAGGCAAGTCGACAGATCGAAGATTTTAAACAAATATTACTAAACACTGCCACTCGACTTACGAGAGCCACTGACTAAAATGAGTGCATCATATGCGGGGGATATAGAAACCCGTTGAAAGTTGCTGTTAGGTGCGTGTACGCGCAGCGCGGTGCTCTCTTTTCTTTAGTATTTCTTCAATTGGTGCTTGTACAATTGACATGCTGGACCTGGTAGGGTGGCTAGAAGGGGAGGTGTGATAAACGAGGCGCGCGTTACATATATAGAGAGGGTGGCCCTCTTCGCGTGACTGTCGCTTAGTCTAAGCGGGGCGCTGCATTCTGGGTTGCCATTAGCATTCTGCAGGAGACGGCAGCAGGTGAAGGTAGTCAGTGCGTAGTTGGTGAGGTCTGGCCCGTCGGTACTGCGATTTCCTGCGCGTGTACTGTTTGAGTACCCTTGTTGCGTGGTGGCAAAAATGCCGTCGACGTCGAAGAAAAAAAAGTCAGAGGTGGTTTGTTCCCAGGTGATTTGGGTTGCAAGTTGTGTTCGGAAAAGGTGTTTCGTGCGGGAGGAGGAGGTAAGCTTTATTAAAGAAGAGGTCGTAGGCGCGACGTTCCCGTCCCCGCGGTGGGCTCCTCTTCTAGGCCGGACGCCAGGTGGCCGACCGACGATGTCGTTCGGCGACCTCTTCAGCCCGCTCCGTGACTCGGAGTTGAACCTCCGGGTCAGAGCTGAGCAGCGCGGCCTCACACTGAGATTGGGTAGAGAGCTGCAGACTCTGTGATGGCTTGTCTTGATTACATGAGTATAGGATGTGTGGTGTGTCTGCCTTTTAATGTCCACAGAGAGTGTTTCGTGCGCCGTCTTGCCCACATCTGTTTTCGAAGTGGGCGCGCGCCATATCGAGTCAACAGGACTGAGCTGTTTGTGAAAGGCTTGACGCAAGGTACATATAGTTCCAGCATTTCTAAGCATATCTTACTGCTTTCAAAACAACCAGTGTTTTCGCCGATGCAACAACACCTAAAAGCGCTTTTAATGAAGTGTTACACATTTTAAGGCTAAAGCCCGTGCGCGATATCTGTCAACGCCTCCTATTAGGAAGCGTTGGATCTGTGCGCGAGATTCCGCGAGATGTGTTGTTTAGCGTTCCTGCTATCTGCAATCGCACACTTGAACGCGCGAACACCACCAGACAGCCTTGTCTTGCGCGCTGAAGACGCCCCCGACAACAGCGCTGCTACACGGCATTCACACGGAAGGAGCCAATTTTTCCTGGCTGGTTTTCACACCTCCCCTTTAGCCACTCTATCTTGGTCGCCGTAGAAATGCTTGTAATAGAGTTTGTGTACCGCGATCCGTTACCCTGATCCGCCAATGCGCGTTCCACTGCGCATTATTCCCTTGATACCGATAGACGGCGCCACGTGCTGGAAGTCGCTAACGCCAGTAACGCGTCGTGACGAATCAGCGCGTGCATACCGGCCGCGCGCGAGAGGGTCACGGTGACGAATCGCGCAATCTAATTAGTTCACTGCCAGACATCTGCCCCTGCAATCTAGCTGTTGTCTTAAAGCCACTGTATGTGTTTCAGCTTAATAATAATAACTAGTTCAAAAGCAGGGAAAGGCGCAGTAATTGTTGCACTATAGTTTCTGTGGACGCCTGAGCCGCGCCGTAAGGGAAGGGAGGAAGGTGGGAGTGAAAGTGGAAAGAGAGAAAGCTGGTGGAGGGCTACGGAGTAATTTCGACCACCTGAGGATCTTTAACGGGCGCTGACATCGCACTGTTGTCAAGGTCATTTTTTTTTTTTTTTTTTTTTTTACGAAGAACGTGAGCGTTTTGTTGGCAACGTCATGGGAAACAAAACAGTCTGTATTATGTGCGAATTTCCAGCTAAAATAGAAAGCACGCGCGAAACAACGTTCTTGTTTTCGTTTTCTGCCCTCCGCGCGACGGTATATCATGATAGTATCACAGCGCGCATGATAGGCAAGCAAATACAGACAAGCAATGTTCTGTAGTTGCGAATAGAAAATTTAGGGCACTTTAAACCCTACAAAGCAAACTACAGTATCCTCCCGTTAAGCTGAACACAAATCTAGGATAAGATGAACAATGTGAGACCATTTAGAGGGACAGGACTCAATGAAAAAAATGAAATCCGCTTTAAAATTGCGTTTCGCGCGTCCCTCTGCAAGTACACCCCGACAAGGCTTCTGTCCATATGTCACGGAGGACTGCGGAAAAGCTCTTGTGGCCGACCCAGGAACAGCACCGCAGACAGCACACTGAAAGAGCACAAAACAGGCGCACACTAGCAACTGTTCTCGCCTCGGTACACATGGCTCATATCCAGAGCGGGGGACTGGACAGGGTTCAGTGCAAGTAAAAAAACTGTATACATCCGAATCACGCATGATTCGAACTAAGGCTGTGTAGTGCTTGTATGTAACATGAATTAGGAATTATAGTGCTGGTAAAAAATTTTTGAGGTGGTAGGAACGGTGATCAAGAAAGAAAATATATATAAGAACAAGCAAATAAAGCTTTCAAGTAAAATCAAGATAGAGAAGCGCTAACAAACCAATCTTCCTGTCGCAATGAAGTAACTCACCAACCATGAACCTATGAAGTAACTCACCTAACAGTTTAGGGCATGCCCTTTGACGATTGCACCAAAGGAGAGGAGAATAGAAATTTTAAACGGCAGTTTTAAGCTAGCAAAAGGAATTTGCAAATAATTTGTGCTCTGAGGAGCATACCTTCAGCAGCAGAGAATGTAAAGCGCTATAGTTTTCACGTCATATTAAGATTCGATGGCGTCAATCTAGAACATAAAGATGGAGGCAAGGAATTCTGCAACGCAAGATCATCATAGAGACCTACGTTGCCTCGTCGCAATATTGAATATTCCAATGAAAATTTAAATCTTCGAAGTCTGCAGTAGCAAGGAGCGGCTCATGGCTTGGGGAGTGCAGCATTTGGAACCTTTCAGACTGGAACATAGTCGGCAAAATAAAATTCGTTACAACGCTGGCAACAGGCCTGTTGAGGGGTGAATTCCCTAAAATTTGGCCGTTATTTTGGAAGCAATGCCCCGAAACCTACTGAAAACACACTTTTTGTGCATGCAAGGGAAAGAAAAACAAAAGGGATTGCCTCAAAAGACAAGTCTTTCAGCTTTCCTACACTGCTAAGATAGGCAGTCAGATAGTATAATTTTGTGAGTAATATTACAGGGAACTTTTTGAAGGGCTAAACCAATTGCAAGTAGTTCAGCAGTAAATATTGGTGTTTAATCTGGGATTTGGACAGAAAAACGTCAAGTGCTGGGAATAAATACTTATTGCTGATTTTTCATCATTTAGGAGGCATCTGTGAAAATAGCTATGGGTCGTGGATACTGTAACAAGCAATCAATCCACTAGGAGGCCGCTTATCACATTAGTATAGTAAGGTGCTTTGCGTTAGATAGCAACCAACAGTACAGTAGTAGTTTGAATATTACTAACATGTCATATTTACTTAAATGAAACTGCAATTTTGGACAACAAGGACATTATAAATACAAATTGTTGTTGCTTGAACTGCAGCCAATGGTTCCGAAGAAACAGGGCTTGAGCTTGGTGTGTCATAAAAATGGGAGAAGCCATTCCAGGCGGAGAGGCTCAAGTGCTCGTAAAACTATTTTAAGGATTCAACCTGCGAGACCTGCAAACTGGAATACACAAAGGAGATATAAAGAAGGTGTGCCAGTGGGGAATGAGTATGGAGGATTTGTTCACATTAATAACTTTACCATACTCATCTAAACTTCAAGGGTGTTGAGGTAGGCTTGCAGTAACTGGTATAACGAATAAATGTCATTCGCAGATGCAAAACCGGCAATGTCATCCAAATACACATATATGCTTCTATATTAGGATGAGCAAGAATACCCAGCATTAGTATGTTAAAAGATAATGGAGACAGACCCAACCCCTCAGGCAAACTTTTAGTTTGATGATAAGTTTCGTTAGTAAAAGAACCTCTAGCATAGAAAAATTTTTTACTCCATACAAATTTCTTTAACCATGCAAAATGTAAAAAGGTGGCCTAATTTCGTCTAGCTTATTCAAGAGCATGGAGTGTTTCAAATTGTCATGTACTTCGGCGATACCCAGAGTGATGCAGAGACCTTTCCTCTCCACTACAACCCCAATTCTGCTCTCTAAGCCTATATGAGCTGCCCAAATCAAGCATCCTTGATGAAACTCAATCTATGCATCCCTGAATGCATCTAGAAACAATACATGGTATAGTCTGTGAGGCACATGTGAACTATGCGTTTAAAAAGTTTAAGTTTGACGTTATGGAAATCGGCCAAGTGTTATCCAAATCAACACCTTTTTTTGGGATCTTTGAAGATTAGTAGCATAATTTTAACGACTTTTCAATCTTCAGTCAGCCAGCCGTCTCCAAAGAAAAGGTCCAGGAGACCTCCGAGAAGATGTCTTGCACTAAAGTTTTCAGCATAAGCATATTGCCTGCAACACCATCGCACCTAGGAGTTAGTTTCAGACAAGACGCTACAGAACGTAACTCAGATGCCTCATTGGCGATGAAATCTGCACATAACGAAGGTCGAACTAACAGAACCATCACTTGCGCCCGACAGCGAAGGGCGAGGCTTTTTGCTATTTTATTAAGTTTACAGATGGATTTATTGAAAGGAAAGGCAGAGAGGATGGCCAGAATGATTAAAATCTGGCCTGCTACTCTTATCTTTTGCTTCATGGGTGGTAACACTAGACTCTGTTACATGAGATGCAGATGAACTTTGGTTGCATTCCATAAATATATACAATGCTTTCCGATTAGTTGGATGGGAGAGATAAATGTTGATATTTGAATTATTCGTCCTTAGCTTTACAAATAGTTCTTCTAAATGGAGCCAAATACAATTGTAATTTTCCTAATTTTGAGGACTCTGATTATGGGAAAGGCTCTTCTAGGCAGCTTTTCTATGACAGTATGCTTTTTCACAATCTTCATTCCACCATCGGCATGCCGTTTTGTTACTGACCAGAAATTTCACCATGAACACGGAACGGTCAGCTGCATCTAACAAAGAAGAGATCGTTTGTTGAGCATGGTCAGTGTTCTCAGATGATGCGATTGAAGATAGCGAGGAATTCACAAGCTTTTTAAAGAGTTCCTGGTAAACAAATTTCCCTGCAAAGGTAGTCACACTTTCGCACAAAAACACAAACTAGTCACACAGTAGGAAGAGCACATTATATTAAACATTATTGGGAAGTGGTCGCTGGACGTAGCAAAATCGACTGTAGCCCATGGTAAGACCCTCCCTCAATTCGCTGCTGTTAAATCAATTACTGACCTAGAAGCTGCTATCATATATAGGTTATGCCTGGACTATTACAGCAACACACATCATTTACAGACATCCAGTTATAAAGACGATGCCCAATTGTCTGAACGATAATCCCAAAGAAATGGTGAGAATTAAAATCGCCAGCAATAATCACTCTGTTGTTTGAACTCAACAGATCCCTTAAACAATCTGTTGTACGGACACCTGCTGGGAAGTAGACATTTGCGATAGTGAGAGGAGCACACTGTGGAATCACAGTATCAACTGCTAGTAGTTTGCAGTCTGGTTGTAGAATTTTGTGCGACACTTTTGCCCGATGAAATGCTTTTGGAGAAATTAATGTTAACAAGCCACTACTATAGCCGCTAGTGCAATTGGCTCTGAAAGTTCGAAAATATTTTAAAGAAAATGGCCGATTTGGTGGAAGCAAGGCTTCCTGAAGTGAAATTATATCTGGGTTGAATTTAGAGACAAGGTTCTGTAAAATGTGAAATTAAAATGCAATTGAATGGCAATTTCACCGTTGTATTCTAACCCCGCCGTGATTATTGTAAAATCAGGGAGGCTGCAACAGCCTTCTTTAAAATGTCAGTCTTATGCTGAAGATTAGGGGAACCTTTTTTTGCTTTGTGTTAGAATGGGCAGACTTCAAGGTGGGGGGGAATAAGCACAGAACTTTTGGGATGGACATGTCATTTCTACAATTGAAGAGCAAACCGTGGACAGGCATGTATCCTCAGGACCTTGCCTCGGCATTATTGTGGACACAGAAAGAGCAGGCGACTGGGTAGAGCCCCAAGTAACAGTAGCAGTAGGGCATTGCAGTTTTAACAAAATTACAAATTGGCAAAGCTGCAATTAAGGTAGATGCAACTGTGTAGAAATGACCTGTGACAGAGCTTTGTTAAAGGTGATCAGCATGCACTCCAGGACACCCTCAAACGCCTTCTCCACAGTTGCAACAAGAGACTTTGTTAGACCTGCTTCTACATTCAACCCTATTGTCCTTGCACAGCCTGCATATAAATGCCACTTTCAATCTAGCTGTGCATAGACATCTGCTCTAGAGCATCTCTTGTGCAGGATGATGTCCAGAACACTGTTCATCTGAGCGTTTTGGGCAAATAGCATCATCAGCATCTCCGTGACAAAGAGCACAAATAGTTCTACCAGACGTAAAAAGGTCAGAGGAATGATTATCTCCACAAAGTTGTCAATGTATTGCTGATTTGCAAGCCTTGCTGCAATGTCTAAAGCAGCAGCAATTTTAGAACTGCAAAGGACAAGGGTGAAGTGGATCGATGTGGTACACAATAGGCCATACCTTAACCTCTGATGAACACACAGACATTACAAATGTCGCAATCGTGGTTCTGTCAGCACCCGGGAGCCAACAGTATTTCTGATGCAGCAGAACAGTGCAATAATGCTGAATTTCTCAAGTATTTCCTGGGGAGATGCCAATGGATCCACGTCGCGTATGATACCTTTTCAACAAGCATGTTTTTCAGGGACGAATGGTTTCACTGTTAGCAAATGATGTGGACTGCAAGCCGACACACATTGCAAGTCCGAGGATCTGCAAAAAGTGCCCCACCTGCCCAATGGACGCACCTCAGAGATTTCTAAGTAGCGGCTGGTGACAACCCTTATCTGCTCCTGTGTCATTTTCGGGTCTTTTACGTCAGAGCTCCAACTGGTACAAATGCTACCGGTGTAGCATTTGTACCTGTTTTTTGTGCCAAAGATTCCAAATCCAAGCTTGGGGCCAACAAACTGGCGAAACAGCATGCCAAACCCCCAAACCCCCATCTGGGTAGTCTATGAGACATCGTCCGAGACTTATGGGAACATGAACCCTATCTTCCTCTACAAAAACTACTTCCGACCAATCCTCCAATGTGAAACGGCCTCACTGAAGAGCACTGTCAGGCAAGCAGTCGAGGCAGGCACAAGCAGTCAGGAGAAGACTGCAGAACACAGTCACAGTGGAGCAAACACAATACACATCACCCATTCTCACTGTTCTCATTTGGTCACCATCAAGGCGGCAAGCCGTTACATTCCTTCTTGTCTGCCTTCACTCATCTAGTTGTTGTTGTTGTTGTCCAAATAACTTATGGCACGTACCCACAGAGGGGAATCGGCCAAGAATTGGGTAGCAAAGAAAATTTTAGAAATATACTTGCACAAAAAAAAAAAAAAAAAAAGTGATTTGAGGGGTAGAGGAAAGAAACAAAACGGGAAGTAAGTGAAATATAAAATGAAAAGTGATAACACACACGGGAGATTGACACTGCAATTGTAGAACAAGTGATGTTTAAATATTTAGCAAGGCAAACGATTTGATTCCAGTAAAAAATTTTGCATGGCAGTGAAAACAGACTTGTGACTGTGCCCAAGGATGGTGGCGCCAAATGATAATATCGGGCTACTTGAACTGAGGCCAAGCTGTTGCAATGGCCTTTCCATCAACTGTCTTCTCAAAGTAGTGAAGCGGCGAAAAAACAATAAAAAGTGATCTAATGATTCCTGTTCACCACAAAATGCGGACTGGAGAAAGTGCCAAACCAGACCTGTAAAGATAGAAATTTAAAGGTGGGATACAGCATCACAGCCCTGTTAGAGAAATTGCAAGTTGCCGTGAATGACATCACCTGCAGCAATTCCACACAAGCCTTCAAACACCAGTGGATAAAGGCAATCAACAAAAAAAATTTTTTCTTCCAAAAAAAATTAGAAGGGAAAAATTTTATTGTTGATTAGCCTTATCCACAGGTGATATAAGGGTTATATGAGATTGCTGTCGGTTGGTGCGAAGAAAGTTCGGCTCCTTGTGTTCGTATTAACAGCTGGCAGCATGAGCATGTGTTGTGTAATCACTTTTTGCTGTCTGTGCACTGCTGTTCCCGGGTATCATGCAGCAACGAGCCCCATAATCTGTCATTTTGAGGTGTCTCACGGGATCACACTACTTGGAGAAAAGATTAATTTCTCGCCGCCCACATACTAAAACACACGTGCATGCAAAGTATGCCCACCCGTTGACTTGATGCATATAAACATGGAGCCATGATTTCAACCGACAGAGTGTCACAATGCGTATTACCGAGTCGTAGAGATGACCGGGTATTGATGCTGTGCATACTACTTACAACGTACGGAAAGGCGTACGGTGTAGAATACCTGCTCTTATAATGAGCAACGTACATACTGCAGAGGTAGCGAGATAAGATAGTCGCAAGGCTATCATACTGAAGACCTCCAAAGCGCTTGGGCCTCTTGTTTGGGCGTTTATAGCCTGCATTAAAAATAAAATGAGTAATAATAAACAGCAGGCACTGTGGACAGTGGCCACTATTTTAGATAATATAAAAAGAAATTAGAACAATGCCATCCTCATATAGGATGCGAGCTGGCCTCATGCTTTAAGTCTTCAACTAACTTGATTCATAACACAATAAATGTTTTATCTGCAGTTGTTTTCTCCCTGAAAGGCAGTTAGCTATCTTATTGTTTTCGCGTAACGTATATACAAACATGTAGCATGCTTGTATCTCTTTTTTAGTCCTGTTAAGAGGAACTCCTGATAAGACAAAATTTTTCCTCCCTTCAAGAGAGCAAACAATACTGCTTTAGTGTATATTCACAGTCGTTATAGTTTTCAGACTTATATTGGCTTTATTTGGAATGTCTCTTTAAAAAAAACACTGAAGTGAAAGTTTTCACACCTTTTATGTCTAAACAAGAATTACTACTGTACTCACGTAGCTTTTTGATTTTTCTTTCCTTCCATACAAAAGTGCTGTAGACAACATAGCACTATGGCCCCCTATTAATTTCTCACTGGAAGCTGACAAGGAGAATACGGTCCGAGATGCCCATAGCAAGAAATACGAATTTTTATAATTATTTTACATTGTTAATAGATATGCACACAGTCATTTAGTTCTTTTAATTTTAGCCTGAAGACATGTGCCTTTTTATAATCACTATGCAAAGAATTGCAACTGAAGTTTTTCTTGACTGAAAACAGTGCTGGCCTCTGTCACTTTTAGCTTTTGTAAGCATACTTGTCATATTGAGCTGGTTGGTGCATGTTGCGTAAAGCAACGCAGAGTGCACTGCAACACTTGGTGGAGGGAAGTTGGTATGGTTCATAGGATTTAATGTGCCAAAGCAACTCAGGCTACAAGGGACAGGCTATGGAAATTTTGACCGCCTGGGTTTCTTTAATGTGCACCAACATTGCACAGCACACGGGTGCCTTGCTTTTCATCTCCATCAAAATGTGACTGCCATGGCTGGGATCGAAACCACGCTCTTGGGTTCAGCAGTCGAGTATTGTAACCACTGAGCCATCGTGGAAGGGGGTGGAAGGAAGTAAAGTACAGGCGGGTCATGGCCACATATGTCCACATTTTTCTTGCCTAGCATTTATGCACTCCAAATAAAATTGGACACTAAGGACTGTTTGGAACAGCATTGTGCTAGTCACTGCCAACCAAACTACTTTTACATGGTCCCCTGAATGCATGACTTTTCAAAAATCTATGACAGAAATGGTATATTGTTCTTAGTTTTGGTAGTAAGTGTAAATATTAAGCAACATGGAATAAAATAACCGACAGGGATGTTGAAAAAAACAAAACAAAGTTGTCTGTTTCACCCCACGCTTCCTGAAGCAGAATTCACACACATAACTATAGTCGAGATACATCAGCCGTGCTTGCAATTTAGATGCAGGGAAGAATGACCAGCGCTGTATAAACCAGGTTTAAAACACGTTTGAAGACCAGAAAACCTGGTATGATGCTAATGGGCATTACCTGCCATAAGTGCAATTTAGTACAGCTTGGACAGTGCAAACTGACCGTTTTATTTTCTGTAGCATGTGGTGAAAATAAAAATGGTGCCGTGTTTTTATTATGACTGCACATGCATTGGGTGCCCTTCTTTTTCTGTCATGAAAAAAGAATCTGTCGCAACAAGCCACAAACCTTTCAATACAAGAGTAGCCAGCACTGAAGGAGCTCAAGTATACAGGCTCCGTGGGTGTGGTTATGAGCTCTGGTGTCGGTAATGCAATGAGTAACCTAGTATTTTCTAGCAATGAGTTTCCTAGCATCCAGCCATTGTTGCCAGCAATCTTTGATCTAGCAATGTTTGGCACCTGCATTTCGTCAGACAATGAAGGGGAACCATACTCCAACCCCCAAAGTACTTTGGGAACGCTGGTTGCGTATCCAGGCAACCTGCTGTGCAGTTGCATGGAAAGTGGCAATTATGAAAGAAGAAATGTGAAAGATTCTAATCATGCAAGCAATCACTACTACTATATCGGAAACAACCAACCTCCTGCAAGGCAGCTGTTTGCACAACCCAGTGAGACAAGCTTGGCTTTTTTAAGCACCACTTACATCATACAAGGCTTCATAACACAAGAAAAAAAAAATATACATCACTGGTTTTTCATGCAGTTATGAGCTGTCCCACCAACTGTACATGATTATGGTTGTTCCCTAAAAGCAACATGAAGTAAAACAGAAAAGAAATGCCACGCTAAAGCTGGCCTGAAAAATATGTGATAACATGAAGCAAAACAAAAAAGAAATGCCACTCTAAGGCTGGCCTGAAAAATATGTGATGGATCAACTACAAGGCTCTGTATCCCACTCTGGTGTCAAAAAAAAAAAAAATTGTGGGATGTCAGTCAAATTCAGTATTGTGGTACAGTCCCACTGTGGAATAACATTCAAATGCTTGTAAATCACGTGTAACATTCCAGTCTGCAAAGTACCAAATGTAAAAATTGATGGCAAAAGTATAAAAACATACAAAGTAAGAAGTAGGCAGAACACAGCAGTAGAAGCATGCTTTGACAATCTTGTGGCTGCCTCACACCACCCCACAACACAGAACACCCATCACATAATCAAAAATATGAACTGCAGCAAAAAATCCCCAGTTTGCATTTGCCTCAATGAAAGAATTAAAGTTCAAGAAAAGGTGCTAACACTAACAAAAAGTGCCCAAGAAATGCACAGGGAATAAATTTTTCATCAGGTGTATACGAACACAACTGGTTTTTTTTTTTCTTCAAGCCACTTAAGGCCGGTCTTGGATTATTTATGATACAGCCCTCTGGTTCGGCTCAGCATCAGACGCACCAGAAGCACCAGGAAAGCTGGTGAGTTTTGAAATTTATGAGTCATCACATCAAAGACTGGCAAGAAATGGCACGAGTCCAAAAAAAGAAAAAAAGAAAGGATCCAAATGGCCCACTGATCTCCATATAACTTGTCTGGATCGTGTGCTGTGCCATTACACCAAAAGTGGTGTACAGTAGCAATCAGTCCATCTCAACAGCAGAGCCCATCAAAAAGAGGGGTGTCGCCTCAAGGCCAGAACCAGCATTCCAGAGTCAGAGTTATACACGCAAGCACACCCCTCAATCATGATCCAGACCAGCGCACGGAGATCAGCAGCAGAATGGCCGTCACATGGACAGGCCTAGTGAGTCATGCGATGGGCAATGACAGGGCGTAGGCTTTGTGTCATGACAGGGTAGGAGACCAGCGGTGCTGATGGGCTGCTCATAGTGATTATGGTTTGCGCCAGGCTCTGTGAAAGGGAGGCCGGCAGGCTGGATGAGATGGAAACTGGTACTACGGGCATCATGGGTGTCATGCTCTGCGGAGTGGAGGTCAGGTCAGCCGTGCCACCCAGGGGTGTCACGGGTCCCAGGGCCGCTGCGGTGGGAATGACCCCCAGGGGCTGGGGGGTGCCTGCGGGCGCTTGCTTGCTCAGCCGCAGGGCAGCATTCTGGTCTAACAGAAACTCGTTGGTGGCCATCAGGTCAGCCACTTGCTTCTTTAGGTCATCCACCTGCAAGGTAGTGTTCAAAGCATGCTGTGAACTCATGCCAATTATAGAAGTGACTATCGACACGCCTGCCCAAACATCCTACAGGGAGAATGAAGATGCCTTGACCTGACTTCTTGTCCGAATATACATTAATTTCACTAGCAAACCGAGCTTAAAACTGAAACAGTTTGTTTCCCACCCCGTCAATTCACACTTATGGCATCCAGGCATCAACATTGCTGCAGAGGCAGGTTTATGGGTTCCTCTTGGGGGCTGGCCTATATTAACCCCATATTACTTCCTTTTTTCTTTTGTCGAAAAAAAAACAACTCAGCCACGTTGTTCCATGCAAAATTTTCCACTTAAAAGTGAGCAAGCGACCTCCCCCAGGCCTGTCCCCGAAACCATCAATTCAGACCTGCACCACTTCAGTTCGTATGTGAAAATGGCCGATGGCGGCTGCACCTGCATTTGATGTTTTGCCTTTTATAGCTCATAAAATCTCCGTTTTGAGAAAAAGTAGCACACTTGTTGTTGCATTGCACTCTCTTCTGGTACAGGCTAGCTTAAGCCACTCTGAATGCCAACAACGAAAAAAAAACGTTTGGCTGCTGTACGACCGTGTGCTTGCTTCAACCGCTATTTACATAGAAAATGGTGCACAAGCCCAAACTTTAAAGGGACACTAAAGACACCCAAAGCTATCGAAATCTAATAAACAGCATTTGGTGACAGTGTCACCGCATATCTGGCAGCAAAAATTCGAATTATTGCCGAGATATTGCGACAAGAAGTTGAGATTTTTTTTGCTCCCGCCAGTCGAATTTAAACTGTTTTCTCCTACTACGTAGTAGGGTAGGATGACGCACACTATGACGCAAGAGAATACTCCATGATTGCTGGCACGCAGGGAGCGGAGGATACTTTGCAGGTGCGTGCCGAGTCATGATCTTGATTCAATAAGCACTTAGGGTAGGCGCATCTGCTGCTCCGAGCTCGCATTCACCGCAGGCCCAAACCAAACTATCTGAGCCATACAATGTGCCTGAGCCAGAACATAAGCAAAACTGAAGTGGACGGCTGTAGCACAGTGTTAGCTGAGAGACTAGCGGCACCTACCGACAGGCGGACGAAATGAGTATATATTTATATTTGCCTTGCAACATTTAAGTTGTCTTTTCGCTAGCGTTTATGTGTGATAAAAGCATGTTATCATATTCGAGACAAAACCGACTACCGCATTCAATCGGTCAACATAATTCGCATTTGTGAGCCTCCGGGATCTCTTGCGCGTCACGTGATTTGTAGTTGCGAGCCTAGGCCGTTTCGGCTGTGGTGGCGATACCTGTATTCCTGTTCTTCCTCTTTACTACCTCATAACTGTTGTTTTCAGTAAGAGTGGCTTTTTTTGTAACCAGGAACTGGCATTCTATCGATGCAAGCCCACTTTTTTTTCTTTAGTGTCTCTTTAAAAGAATAGTCTTCCACTTGGCAACCTTACCAGCAGGAGCTGCCATGCCACAAGAGTGCACTAGGCTAAAGATCGACCCTGTTCGCAATACTTTTGTGGTTCAGTTTTGTGTCACATGATGTAGTTGAAAAGAGAGCACACAAACCTTCCATTATAACATGACACTATGTACCTTATAGGGCCTCTGAAATGCTATTTCCAGTACAACTCTCATGCAAGAAATCCATAGAGGTGACCTTTGTGAGTATTAGAGTCAAGTTTTAAAGCTTTGCGTGGAGCCAATAATTTACAAATAATTTTTTAAAAGTGCACCTGGTGACTGTTCACACGCAGCCGATTTGGGTGACGCATCCCCGCGTGCAAACCTCCCCACTGAGGTCAGCTGGGCTGTTGGGAGCACCTGTTCATTGGATGCTACTGGACTTACACGGGTGGGACTAGGTGTGATGGGGCGCTATCCTGACTTCTTTTTTCGTTCTTGCGTGCCAGCGTGGGTTGAGGTGGGCGAGGAGGAATATTTTTTATTGCCCGTGTGCTTGATGATAATGAAGCAAGCATAAATATTTTTGCATTGAGGAAAAGACTGATGAAATATTTATTGCTAGCATGCGTTTTATAATTTTAATAAATGGCTTTCCATGGGCCCCCCATTAAACATAATTATGTAAGCTTTAATTCAACTGCATGCATGAAAGAGCAAGCACCTTGATAGACAGCTGAGAAAAGTGGCATGGGATAAAAATCACACATACGATAATTCAACAGTATTGTATTTATGACTAACCCTTTCCATGGGTACAGAACAGTGGCATACAGGTGCACTTACAAGACTGCTGTTATTACATTGCATCCTGTGACACATCAGAATTCAATGCAAAATCCGAAGTGTT
Source organism: Amblyomma maculatum (assembly GCA_023969395.1). Lineage (NCBI taxonomy): Eukaryota > Metazoa > Arthropoda > Arachnida > Ixodida > Ixodidae > Amblyomma > Amblyomma maculatum. The sequence goes on from JAJIZL010000117.1 coordinate 252,070, forward strand.
GCAAAGCTTTTTTTTGTTTCAGCAATACCTTCAGCCACGCACTGCCCCTTACCAAGCTCTTGGTATGAAACTTGGCAAGATGCAATGTAATAGGGCATGTTCTACTAGCTTTCTTCAGGCACAATACAGAAACATACTACCTTGGTTCTTGGTTCTGTCGCAATTGCTCTGTGGCAGCCTTCTTTAAAGCAACAATTTGCAGCCGGATGTGTTAGGCAAGCTTTCCCTACTTACCATCACAATTCAGCATGAAGTTAGTTTGAAACTGCCATCAAAGAAATGCAGAAGACCATTTATCTTACCCCATCCTCCATTTGGGACTCCACGACTGAAAGGAAAAATTGCACAGCAAGCCAAAAGAACCTGCCAAATGGTTGAGATCAATATGAAAGACCATAATGACAATATCTGCTAGCATGTCTTAACACAGCCAGATTTTACAAAGAAAAAATTTTAAAAAATTAGCACAACAGCAGCAGATGCTACTTTAGACTTCCACATTTTCTACACAGAGATGAGCTTGGCAATAGAACTTTCATAATTTTCCTACAATAGGATTTCGCCACTGGGCCTGACCCAGCCTTGCACTCACCTTCACCCACTCAAGCTGTTTGTTCGCAACGCTGTTCAAACTTAATGCTATCATGACCTCCATGTGCCAAATAAGCTGGTGCGTATGTACTGCTACTGCTTTTTTCCTTCTTTAACAGCAATGGCTTGAATCTTTGCCCAACGTACCCATTTCCAAATTTGCAACCACTAACATAAGCATTTATGCTCTCCTTTGCTTTGAAGTAATGTATGCGCACGCTGCAGCTGTCGAACTGTGTGATAAGATGCAGTTCTGCAACCTTTGCGCACTCTCGCCATCACTGCGTTGCATTTTGCCCGCGCTTTAACCCCAACGATCCGCATTTGCTCTCGTTCTGCATTCAACCACTCTACTACTGCCACGCGCTTTCGCTCGCGCATCCGCCACGCGCTTTTCGCACCGCACTTTAGCCCACGCTTCTGCACTGCCGCTTTTGCGCTCGCGCTCCCCTCCCCTCCCATATAAAAGAGAGCCAGCAGAGTGGGGGGTGAGTGCCCGGCGGGGGGCAAGGCCTTTAATGCTGCACAAATCGGGAGTAGGGAGTGGGACGGCCGACCTTGCGGCGCAGAATGGCATTCTCCTGTTGCAGCACCCGGTATCCCATTTCATCGTCCAGGGCCCGGCGCTTGGCCTCGGGCTCCTCCTCACCCAGGTGCCGGAACTTGCAGCGACCAGCTCGGCGGCAGTCGCCCTTCAGGAAATCCTTGCAAACGGGTGGGATCATGCCCACCACCTGGGGGGGTTCCGACACACCACCGGCTGACGGCGGCAGGCGCCCAGTGGTACGGAACAGCTCTTCCTCCTGTGCAAAAAAAAAGAACACAACCCGGTGGAGATGTCGACCATTAATGACCAATTGTGCTGGAGGTGGTCTACTTTTCTTAACACTGCACACACAATACAAACGGCAGACCTCTTTGGCGATATCAGCTAGAAAACTCTACTTCAAAACATGGCTAGCTTCAGTGTGCACTTTTGAGCTGCGTACGAATGGCAGCGCTATCGTGAAGCAACCAACAAAAATTGTCGCTTATTGCCTCTATCATCTTCTGAAAGGCATTTTCTTTTCTTTTAGCTCTTAGTTATCCACTGAACTGGCAAGTCTATCAATATTTGGTACTGTGTCTTTGTGCATTTATGAACAATCTCAAAGTTTACAAAATGAATACCAGTTAATAACACCAGGCATCGTCACAACCTGTAAACACCCGAATTTTCACCAAATCAAAGCACTGTTTTTTTGCAGCAGGCTTTGCAACTTCCAATCAGTGCATTTGTCTATTTTTTACAGCAGAAGCTGGTTTGGCATATGGTAAGGTATATGGGTTTAATGTCCCACAGTGCCACCAGTTTACAAGGTGTGGCACAGTGCAAGGCTACGCAATTTTAACTACCCAGGGTTCTTTATTATGCACTGAAAACACACCGCACATGGGCACCCTCTGGCTTTCCTTCATCAAAACGCAGCCGTGGCTGGGATCAAACCCACGTCCTTACTATCAGCAAACTTGAGCCCTATCATAGAGCCACCACACCAGGGCATAGCAGAAGCTGGATCTGAAAAAAGTTTCTGTTCAACTTTAGCCAGCACTGATTGCCATTGTCAAACTGTTCATTCAGCTTCATATGTGCCTATGAATCAAGCATTCATTACACATTCCTGAGCCCACATGCTATCCCAACCACCTTTTGTTTACAATTAAGAGCCTTTATGTGCACAGCAGAATAACTGCACACATCTTCAACTTTCAACAAGCATGCATCATAACATGTGACAATATACTAAGCCAGTAAGAAAAACTTAGATGTAAGAAGTACATAGCCATTTTCATATCACCTTAGCTCAGCCATGTCAAAATGGAGCCCCAAATCAGACAAAGAATAAAACCCTTAACCCTTCCAATAAAAATTCTGTTGTGAAACAAGCATTTATGTCGCGTCTCTGCTTTCTTCTGTGTCCTCGTCTTTTCACACTACGTTTCGAAAAATGCTAAAGCTCCAACTTGCCCAGCTTGGCATCCTTGTGAGTATTTTGTTTTCTTTTAAAACCCATGAAAACTACTTCAGTTCGCTGTAATTTTATGCTAAGAAAGCCCATTACAGGCTACCACCCTTGACAGATCATTAGTTATACGATTAAGTGCCATGAAAAGACTAATAATAAAATAGATCTAACTAATCATTTTAATCTGACAGTGTTACCATAACTGCCTTGTTCCGCAGAAAATCTGGCATTGCCAGCGAAAAATCACAGGCCTAGGCAGGTGGTAGTTTGCCGGCAATATGGCTGAGCACTAATTCGCCAATGGGTTGTGTGGTGTAACAATACCAAATGCTGTCACAAAGTTAGGAGGAGCTACCAACTTGGATTTTTCAGTTGAAGTGTGAGTGTGGGATAAGAACCAACCTTCCATTGCATAAAACAGACCTCTCTTTAATAAACTGCAGATGAAGATTACATTTTTTGGATACACATGACGTTGACATAGCTCCCGTGAGAATATCACGTGCAATGACACCATTTTATCTGGAAATGCCTACTTACCGAGCTGTCAAACACATATTCTCTAAGCTCCCCATCCCACAACAGAATGAAGATGAAAAATTTCTATAAACTGGGCTAGCCTAGGCAGTAGTCTTGCTTTCAATACCAGCACCCCCTTGAGATTGCCACTCTTCTAGTTCCACTCAAGATGCATGGCCTAGTTATAATGGCTACGGCTGAAGAAAGGTGGAATTTCCATCAAAACATCTATAGGGGCTATGACACTCTGTCTCAAATAACAGATAGTCACGGCCACACCACGCGGTTATATTGAACAAGGAAGCCCCGCAACTTCCCGCAGGGGTTGAAAAATATGCTTCCAGCCAATGTGGGACTCAAAGATTGCCTCCTAGCTCCAGTGATAGCCTCTTTCCATTGCCCTCCCCCCCCCTACCCCCAAGCAAATAGAAAAAATAAAAATGAACATTCAATCTGCAGTTAGCCATTGCAAACTGTGCCCTGGCAGGCTAGAAGAGCAACTGATGTGTGCAAAATAGGGGCAGCATTGAAACTAAATTATTGCAGAGGTCTGGCGCTCAGTTGATGAGAGCAATCTGAAAAGTTTGAATACCGGTCACGTGGTACGATGACCTACTAGGGTTAAGTGATGACTGTGTTGTCTGCATAGTCTGACATTTCTGCTGCATAGTCTGCTGCCATCTACAGACAACGCACAGACCGCGGACAGTCTGTGTTACACTGGTGTTTGACTGGCAGTGAGTGCGCACTAATCAGCAAAGTCTGAAATCAAAAGTCATATGATAAAGGTGTCAGTTCCCTCCCACATTTTAGGTTTTAGCACCTCTACTTCCACATAAACTTTCCGCAATGATCTTGCAGCTGTGGGAAGATGTAGTGCAACAGGACACCAATGTATTTCTGAAGCGGTTAACACAGAAGTGACTCATACTAACCCCATATATGACAGCATTGGGTCGAGTGAGCGTCAGGTAAAAGAGGTCACCCTTACTCGACCCGGTTGCCCAGTTGGTGTCTAAATGAACACGCTATCGAGCGAGTATAGCAGCTGTGCCTTGCATCTATATTTGCACTTATTATGCAAGCTACAAGTCCGGGTTTGATTCTGATGCCTTCTATTATCGAGAGCTTAGCTTATTATTTGTTTCCTTGAGGAGGGATTGAAAACATTCAATTTCATTGTTGCTCCTCGATGCACGAGAGCCTTTTTGATCCCAGAGTTCCTTATTACTAGACTCCCTGACTCGACGGCATCTACACGCTTCTAGACAAACAGGTCAAGCGAGTTAACCAAACCCCTGCAACTGAGTTAACTGCTAGCTCCATCACTTCACTAAACCCTACTGCATATACATGTACCCTGCAACTGGTTTTTTATTCGACAAACTCGACCAGACCCTGCCGAGCCCATATATACAGGGCCACTGAGCATTCTGCGAGGACTTGCACTGTGGTAGCTTTCCAACCTTTTTCTGGCGTCTTCTTGGCTGTAAGTCCACTTATTACGAACTTTGCATACAATAAAAGTGAACTGCGTGACCATCAGGTCTGTCATAAGTGGGCTCAACTGTATTTATTTAACAAGCTCGAGAGATATGCGGTGTTCCTGAAAAAGGGCTAAGCTTGCAGTGACTGAAAGAGTGGTCAGAGAAAACACACTGTGCCCCTTCAGTGCACCTGTGTTGCATGAGCAGCCTTTTCTTATCCTCAGTGGTCATCCTTTCAGTGTCCCTTTATCTTACTAGTATTATAAATTTTGTCACATCTCATTGATTCAGGTTGTTAATGTTTAAATTTTAATGTCTGCAAACCGTAATCCTTGCATAGTGTAACTCCCTGTATGCACTTAACAGACAGCCAACATAACCCAATAAAGATGCAGTTGGCTTTAGTGTTCAGCACCAGTTTTTTCTAACTATATAACAAGCTTCCACATTTGAATGAAGGATGTCTAAAAAGTAATGCCTTTTTTTCTAGAACAATGTTCAAAGTTTCTGAAATTCACATAAAATATGTCCACATATCTGACGGACCTATAAAAATTTTTGATGTAGTGTCCATTATTTTGTATAGCCTTGTATGACTAGTGGACAAGAGCATGCATGATTTTGTTGCATATCAACTTTTTTTTCCCTTCCCAGGGACAATGCTAGCCCTCAAAACAGCATGGAAACCAAAAAGTGATAATCAAATTTGGCTGTACTATGCCCCATCCTCTTTACAGTCCCTGTCTGGCCACTGATTTTTCGTATCTCCACTTTGTAGATCTAAGTTTCAGAACGATGACAGCATCATTTGAAGTGACAGCATCATTTGCATCATGAGGACATGGCAGCAGGCACCTGAAGGAAAAATGTCGGTATAAAGAAGGCACATATGCCCTTGTTCACCACTGTTGCAAAACCATACATTTTGATGGAGATTACATTGAAATGTAACATAGCTGCAGCAGGTGCTAATTTCATAATTTTGAATAAACTGCGTGCAAAAAAAAAAAAAAAAAGAAAGAAAGAAAGAAAGAAAGGCAAGGCAGGGGGAGGCACTACTTTTTGAACACTCATTGTACAAACAGGATAGCCTAACTATGGTAGTAGACTCATGTCAAAGCTAGCAAGAACCAATACTTCATGCATCAAGGCATACTGTATTTGGAAAATGTTAGAGTTGGCTAATAAAACATTATCAACTGCTAACATGTCAATTTGCACATTTAAAAAATAACCACTTTCCATTTAACTCAGCTGCTAATGACAGCAACGCTGCTGATCTACAAGTGCTGCCAACAGCTCTTACTCCAAACACTTGGAGATTGCCCACGTAATGCAAATCACTGTATAACTGGGAGTAAATGCAGTGTGAGCCACTCGAGCTTCGATTATTCTGCATTGTCGCAAAGTCATGAGGTCAGTGGTGAAACTGGCAACTGACTTCTTGTAGCAGCTTTTGTAGCAGAAGAAATCGCAGTTTGTAGCAGAAAAAATGGCATTTTGTAGCAAATATTTGAGCTTTTGTAGCAAAAAAAAAAAACTTTTTGTAGCAAAATTTCAAATTTCGAGACGCTTAAATAAAGAAGGCTAGTTTATTTCTGGAACCCGATTTCTCAGGTGTTTATAATGACCATAGCCATACCAAGCTTCAAGTTCAAAAGCAGTTTGAAGTGCCGTTATTTCCTTAAAATGCCCCAAATTAAGCAAACAGGAGGTTTTGCTAAAAACAAAGCCTTTTTTGTTTTCAGAGGGAAGGCATAACGCGATATGCAACAACACTAAAAACACTGTAGCCTTGGAAAGAAAGTAACTAGCTGTCTCAATATAAACACTCCTTGTAGAAATTGAGAGCTGTCGCTTCTTAAAACTGCAACTTTAAGGCATTATTTCTTCTCTTGCTTTGATGACTACAGCTTGGACAGTGCTGCTGCGAGCCTTTCCTGTCCATTCTTCAGGAGGGCTTGTCCACTCCCAACATCTGCAAAATTTTTAGACTTGATGCCTTTTGAGAAAAGCAGCTCAGCACTGGTGCTCATATTCTTGGCCAGCCTGATCTCTTCCTGTACCTTTTCCTGATTCTGACCTAATTTCTGGGCATCCTTGTCCTGTACATCAGGGTAACGTCGAGGCTCCTTTTTTTCTCAAGACCCATGCTGATTGCAGGGAAAGGGGAAGAATACTTTTGCAGGTCCTGGCTGGAGATTTTTTTTCCCCCTCGAGAGAGGCACGCTGCTGGCACTGCTCGGTCAAAAGGCGTGATGCGCAGGGATGTAGAGTGAGCATCGATCCCATGCGTTTGCAATCTTTGCTTTCATTCTTTTTCTTCCGGTGGTTTGGCGGGGTGGCTGGTTAATCTAGGCGACGCAGGGACTCAGAGTCGTGACTCTGCTTCTTCGCAGCGCACTGCAGGGATTGTGCGTATGCTTTCCTCATTGTAATGGAAACGTCCAAGGGTACTTACTGAGTTATTTGCACACGCGCGTGCCCACAGACAAGCAGTTTTGTAGTGGCGGGAAAGAAATAACTGTTGGTTGGTTGGTTTGTGGGTTTAACGTCCCAAAGCAACTCAGGCTATGAGAGACGCCGTAGTGGAGGACTCCGGAAATTTCGACCACCTGGGGTTCTTTAACGTGCGCTGACATCGCACAGCACACGGACGCCTTGCTTTTCGCCTCCATCGAACTGTCAAGAAAGATAATCGCCTAAAGGGCGCGTAAATGTTGACTTTTGGAGTTAAGCTGTGAAATTATACAAGATTTTCACATAAGGGATTGAACTCCAGGTACAAAAGCAGCCAATAGAGTCCAGTGCGAGTGCACAGAAGCAGTCAAATCCTTAGCGCTTCCTCCGCTGCTACTCAGGCCATCGCCGCCCATACCTCACTGGTGCGGAAAAAAAGGAAGCAAGCGTGCATATTACTCCAGCTGTGCTTTGCGGAAGGCAGTTTCAAACCCTCACTCATTTGAGACCCTGCCGTCAGCGTTGGCCAGCCTGCTTGCACATCCTTTGCGCGTGCGGGTGCGCCCGCGCACGCACGCACACACACACACACACGCACACACAAACACACACGCACAATTTAAGCGAGCCCTCAGGGCAGATCGAAGCCGTCACACATTTGAACATGCTTCGACCCTTTGACGGCCAGCCTGCCAGCCCATCCTTTCACCTTTCCTGCGCATTGGACTTAAAAATATCTTGCAGCCCCCTCTCATCATTCCCTCCCAGTAGACGAAAAAAAAAAAAACACCGGCAGGAAATGCTGAAGTAACGTAGACAAACGTCAATTTCATGCAAGGGTAGAAGAACGGGCCAGTTGGCAGTTCATCTTAGGAAAACAAAACAGCACACTCCTGACACACGGTGTTGTAGTCTCTCTCTTTGTCAGTGTGTCAGGAGTGCATTGTCTTGTTTTCCTAAGAAAAAAAAAAAGTCATTTTATGTCATGCGATTGTCCACCCAGTAACTGCAAAAATATTCTTCCACCTTGCAGTGTTGCCAGCAAATGTCAGTTTTGGTTTTGAGACAGCTCGATTTCGCTGTCGGCAGAATTATTCAGCGACTTTTGGTGCAGGCGCAGCGCTGAAGTAGGCAAAAAATTGATTTTGTAGCAGCATGTAGCAGGATTTCTGATATGGCGCAGTTTGGCGCAGCAGTTCCACCACTGCGAGGAGTAAGACCATCATTTTTATCTGGAGACACGTTAGTTTGCTCACTTTGATCTGTGGCCCTCCTGCTTGGCAAGAATGCCACTGGGCACCGCATAAGCAGCAAGCCCCGTAATGAGTGGTATACACACCTGCTTAATGTTCAAGCAAGTTTTTTCTGGGCAATTCAGCCTCTGACACATCCCAATTCATAATTTACCTGACAATATTTACAAGCAAAGTTTCATGCACGACATTCAGATGCTTTTTAGAGGATCACTGCACAGCTCCCAGATGGCATACCTCAGCCACTGAAGTTAACATTCCTCGCATAAGCTGTAGACAGCGTAGGGGCATCACCAAATCCCTAAACAGAAAATCGCTTATCATTAACAAATGCAAATATAAGACCAATCGACCACTTAGAAAGCAAGGCAGCAGCCAAGTACCACCCATCATGCAACAGTCAATAAAAATACAGTTTAAAGAAAGAGTATATTCTAAAGTATCAGCAAAGTAAACAAGCCACAGTTACAATTTATGTTTAAAACAAAGACACAATATATGTTCACACTATCTTTGCACCACTAAGAAGTTTCTTTGGTCATAGTGATGTGGCTAGCAACAAGACAGAGTCCACATGCTTACCTATTAATTCCAACATGCCTAGAGGTGCAAATGATCGTAAGCATTTTGAAGTAAGCTTGCTATAAAAGCAAGAGAAAATTCAGTTGAAGTAGCTTCTTCAACTTGCGATTCTAAAAACCGATAATGCTTGACATGAAGGTACCAATACCGGAAGGTTGTAGGCAGTAATGACCATAATTAGGTGGGCATATATTATTACGTGCCTAAACTTCCATTTAACAAAGCTAAATAAACATTTTACTACCTTAAGCAAAAATTTTTAAATGCCAAAGCTGTAAATAATGTTAATACAGTCCAGCCCACTTATAACAGCCGCAGATATAACAAACGCTCGCTTAGTACGAACGAGGGCGGTGCTACCGTCAAAATATATATTGGGGCAATGGCACAGTGTCTCACATAGAACGAACTGTTGTGGCCTCAACACTTGATTAGAGCGAACACGAAGCTGTCGGGCCCCCGTAGTTGACCGAGCCGGCGGTGTTTGGCGCGGTTTCACTCGACTGCGAACCCGCGGCAGGCGAATTTCGCGCACTATGTGTTCCCTTGACACGACGCAAACACAGAGCGCACAAAGCGTCCCCCAGCGCTCCTTTGCGGGTAAAATAAAGTAAAAAAAGAAAAAGCGCGCGTTGAAAAATGAAAACGAAAAAGCGCGCGCGCTCGGTGACGAAAGAGAAAGTGGCGCCGCCCGCGTCGCTGTGATGCATCCACGTGATCTGCATCGGCCAATCCGGAAAGTCAGGCGCCTGCTCTACCGGCTCAAACCGGTTCTCCATTTGTTGCTCCGTTGCCACCCCGCGCCGAGGGCATTGCGCCGTCGATTCTTTCTGTGCGATGGCACTGCGTTGACATCGTTGCAGCATCCGTGCCTTTCCCAGATCGGGGAGTTGAAGGCTGCCTCAACGCGCGAGCCCAAGGGCTTGACTTGCGTCTGGTGCGATGGAGGACTGTACGTCGACCTCTTCAGGTGCTAAAAGGAAAGCTGTCGACATCGCAACGAAGATGGCCATTGTTAATGAACTTGCTCAAGGTGCAAAAAACTGCGAACTGGTCAAGAAGTACGGACTGTCGAAATCGACCATTTCAACCATTGCTAAGGGCAAGGAAAAGATTCTTGGTGCTACCGTGAATGCCAACCCGACGACTAGAAAGTGCCTTCGGAAGGCGACCTACACGAACGTTGAGGACGCACTGCTGAAGTGGTTCGCTGACGCCCGGTCTCGCAACGTTCCGATCAGTGGACCGCTGATGCTCTCCAAGGCTAAAGGCTTCACCTTCCTTTTGGACTTTCCCGATTTCAGCCCAGGCAATGGATGGCTCCACCGGTTTAAGGCTCGCCACGGAATTGTTTTCAAGGCGGTCGTCGGCGAGGCCGCTTCTGTGAACAACGAGGACATCGATGCGTGGCTTTCTGACAACCTCCCAACAATCACGAGCTATGCTCCACGGGACGTTTACAATGCCGACGAGACTGCGTTGTTTTATCAGACGTTGCCATCTAAAACACATGCCTTGAAAGGCGACAAGTGCGCAGGAGGGAAGAACAGAAAGTTGCACATAACCGTTCTTCTGTGTGTCAATATGGACGGCAGTGACCGGCGGCTGCCTTTTGTCATTGGCAAGTCACGTAAGCCGCGATGCTTTGGAAGCTACGTGCCCGTACACTACAGGAGCAATACAAAAACCTGGATGAGTCGTGACTTATTTGCAGAGTGGCTTGTCGAGTTCGACCGCGCCATGGCACGAAAAAACGGGAAGGTCCTGCTCGTGCTGGATAACTGTGCGGCGCACCATGTGCAGCCTTCCTTGAGTGCAGTGACAGTGCTCTTTTTGCTTCCCAATGCAACCTGCAAAATTCAGCCGCTGGATATGGGCATCATTCATGCGTTCAAGGTGTGCTACCGGCGGCGCGTCATCCAACGCTTATTGATCGCGATTGATGCTGCCATGCCAGCTCGCATCAGCTTGCTTGCCGCCGTGGAGATGTTGAAAGCGGCGTGGATGGAACTCACCGTGGAGTGCATAGCAAATTGCTTCCGCAAGGCGGGTTTTATGGGCCCAGGCACCGAGGACGCCATAGATCACCCACTGGAAGGCCGGTCGCACGAGGACTTGTGGCAACGCGTCATTGACACGCAGCTGGGCGGACCTGACGTTGCCTGGGACGATTTCGTTTCTGCTGATGACGACGCCGACATTGCGGAGCCATACACTGACGAAGCTATTGTGCATGAAGTGCGAGCCCTTTTTGACTGCCCAGAGACCGACGAGGACGATGACGAGGATGCTGCTCTACCGCCGGTTGCTGTGAACGCTTCAACCGCGATCTGTTACATCCCTTCGCTTAAGGAACTCATGTGCAGCAGAGGCCTTAGCGATGAACATATTACCGCGCTGGAAAAATTAGAAACGGCAGTGATGCGATCAGCTTTGAAGAAGCAGACATGCATCACAGACTTTTTTCAAAAATAAAGTTAACTTTCGTCTCGCTTGCTCTTTTTGCCCGTATTATAGGTGGTTCACTTACTACGAACTTTGGATACAACGAACAGATGCCGCGTGACGATCAAGTTCGTTATAAGTGGGCTGGACTGTATATGCTGATTTTCGTTATTTTCATTAAAATGACTACTTCAGCCGAGTTTCTTTAAATATACATGGCTATGTGTGCTCCGATAGCGTGTATTTCCACAGTAACTCCCTGAAACATGCTCAGATGAAACGAGCTTGGTTACGGAGAGCTGCTGTAAAAATATTCAGCAGACAATCTAAGGACTACCTACAAGTACACAGGTGAAAGCTAGCTTATGCAATAAGGTGCGCACTGCCGCTAAGACAGATTCCAACGCTTTCTCCTGTGGCACACACCAGCACGTAACCAGTAACACGATGCCCTATAGAGAGAACAATACCTCTGTACTCCTTTTGCTTCTCCGAGGACACCCTTCCCACTCCTACTCCTCTGACAATGCCCGCTGTGCTATTAACGTCTCACTTGCCGCTTAACCCTTTCGATATCGGGCGTTTATGGCTGCGACGCACCCCCTGTGTCGGCTTGGTTTCAGGGAACGAGTACAGCGATTTATTTTTTATTAAGATTGTTATACAAATAACATAGTCAATGGAATCTGCACATTTCAGTGTTCTGCAGGTGTTAATTAACTTCATCATTATTAGCCTGATTATAAATTAGAAAATGAGAATAATATAAGAAAAAGCTGCTCGATGCTTCCTTAGAGTCCGAATTCAAGCTCGGCTCATATTTATAATCAAAAGAGCCACCGCTCCAGTTAGCAGTCAAAGGTTCCGCGCGGTCAGCCATCTGAAAGTAACCATGCGCACGGAAGGCGCACTATCGGTGGCCCGAACAACAAAGAAATGGAACGTTGTGAAATAAAGATGATAGAGGGAGATGAAAAGAGGCTAAAACAACCCCCTTTGCTGCTGCTAGTCATGAGCAAGGGCGTGGCAAGAGAAAGCGAATGCAGTGATCGAATCATGTCGACCTATTGGAGAGGCAACAGCACGAGCCCCTGAACGTGAGACGTCGTAGCAGACATGCCAACATAATACGAATAAAAACCTGCAAACCTACGGCAGATAGCAGAACAACCTTTGAGCCCGTAACCACACGCATGCACCGCGAAACGCACGCCGAGCAACCGCGCCCCCCAGCAAAGAAAGTGGCGGGAGTGGAAGCGGTCGCTCCATACTCTTCAATACATATGTACCAACACAACGCGGGGCGAAAATAAGAACTTGTAGAAAGATATCACAGATGGCACAGCCTGTCCAAGTGCGCCAGCTTCGCACTCAGGTGCGAAGTTTTGAAGGCACAGTAGAGAATTTACCGGTATGTCGGTGATACCGTGGGGGGAAGTGCGAAAACATACCAGTACATTTGTGACAATGAAGGGGTTAAGTGGCTCAACAATGGCTAGTGCCCTAGTTGCTATGGCAACCAGTAAGGCACGACTGGATTTTACTGTCGCTCGCTGCGAACACTTCCTGGCTTTCGCCTTACTAAACAGGACACTGGCTAGAGCGATCATTCTGGAATGAATACCAACAGTTTGCTCCTTCAGAATCATGTTTCAGGAGAAGTGCAACTACACTGCTGTCATTCGTCATTTCAGAGCACAACACACTCTCTCACAGTACAACAAGGCCATACCTCTCACAATAAAGCGCTAAGTTGTGTGCGTAGCCTGCGTCTCAAGGAGCACTGCCATATTCCTTAACTCATGGTCTCAGCATTGCCACGTGTATACTGTACAGTTTGCTGTTTCCTCTTCACGTGTTTGTTATGAAGTGACTCCATTCGGATGGTTTCCTCACAGTAACTATAACCCAAGCTCATGTGATGAAGGGTGTCCTGTGATGACATAAGACAGAGATCACTCGTTCATGACTATCCACAGAGAATACAATCCCATCACTCAAAGTAGCTCAATTTGGCTCCTACCAGTGCCTACCAACCTTAAACCCTGGAAGTTAAAATTAACTTGGTTTTTCTGTACAAATAAACTGAAAGCTGGTATCTTTGAAACCTTTCGGTTATATATTGCCCCTACAGGACAGATTACATGATGGACAATAGCTCAATAGATAGTTTTGGACAATGCTATCAGTACTGTTCAGGCAGGTGAGCAATGCAGGAGAACAATGTGCACCAGCAGTAGGTGGCAAATCCCCCAGAGTTTGTACAAAATATCTGGCCTGAAATTCAAAAATAATTCCACAATTTAAAAGGTAGAACAGGGGCAGTATTCAAGGAAAGCAAGAAATATTTTTTGAATTATGCAGGCCAAGTATTGTCTGAACCTCACTTAGCTCCGATTTCCTCCTCCATCAGCACCACCTGTTTCCGTTTCCTTTGCCGGCAACGTCTCAAGAACTTGCAGAAATCTCTCCCAGAAGACTCTCAGAAAAATCTGACCAATTTATATAGTTTTCTTATGTTTGACCCCATTTTGAGCAGCTCCATTGCTTTTCTTTTCCGACTTGCCCACCACCTTTCTGGTATCTCCTCCCGTACATGCACAGATGTTCTGGACACTTCTTTGCCAGCATGCATGAAATTTTCCAATAGCACAGCTGTGTCTGCATGCTGACAAGCTAGAGATGTGTTTCGAGCTAAGCATAAAAATTTTCAGTGCCCATTTATCAACTGTAACCACTTCAAACGTCTTATCACAAAACATACGCCCTGTACATGCAAGATGCAATTTGAAGAAATTTTTTGAGCACTGAAATTATCAACCTGTGGAGTACTTTGGTGCAGAGCAGCGTCGCTGTAGGAACCTCACATTTTCAACCTAGAGCACTTCGGAGCAATAAAACATTATACTGAATTACCCTGCAGCATGAACTCTTTATTGCTAAGCCTCTTCAGATGGCAAACAATGCCATAAAAATTAAAAACAAAGTGCACGGAGTGTTACCCCATTAAATTTTTAACTGATAGGCTTTCGATCCTGGTTTTACCCTTTACAGTAAAAACAGACGACACCTTTAAAGGGCCACTGTCCAGGGAAGGACCTTTTAAAGGCCGGTTCACACTGCGGGAACACAACAGCGGCGTCGACAAAACACGTCCGCCCGTCAAGCCAGAGACATGTTTCCGAAGACTCTTGTTTCCAAACAGCTTGTCACACTGCACAAGCAGATGAGGAACAAGGCAGGTTGCCGGGGTGCTACATCGGTGTTACAGATTTGGGCGACGAAAACTAAATGCAAACAGCAGTCGTCGGCAGTGTTTGACTTGTTCACTGGCTGAGCGAAAATACCGGCGACGACACACCACCCTCACATTCATTTAACCGTGATTGATCGTTCTTTAATGGTTTTCGTGCTCACAAACAGCACTTTAAAAAAAAAAGGAAGAAAAAGAAAACAGCTCCCCTTCATCGCTTTGTTGTCTCGCGCGGTACGGCGTCTTGAATGCAGTCGGGCAGTAGGCCGCAATTGAAACCAGCTGTGGTGGAGCCGCCGTGGTCCCCTTCCTATCTCCGGCCTGTTCTTGTGCGCAAGGCCCTTCCTTGTGGTGGGGCCGTCGTGGCTCCCCTCCTCTTTTGTGTGCCGGATTCCCTAGTCGCCCGCAGCCACGCTAGAAGAGGCAGCAGAGGAGCGTCACTGAAGTTTTTTTCAGTGTGATGAAGAGTTCGGCAAGCATTCCTGCAGAATTTGCCGTTCCGTGTAGCCGGGCGACAAAGACGTACTTCTGGACAGTTCGTGTTGAATCCGTGTGACAGGGTAGCTGACATTACGCGAACACGCTGCCGCCAGACAGTCGACCAAATGTTTCCGCAGTGTGAACCAGGCTTAAGCAAAGGAGCCCAGTGTTTCGATCAGGTACGGGAACACGCTGTCGCCAGAGAGTCGACGAAATGTTTCCGCAGTGTGAACCAGGCTTAAGCAAAGGAGCCCAGTGTTTCGATCAGGTACCGGAGATAGTCTGTACAAAATGCCACAGCGATATGCGCACCGCAAAGCAGCAAACATACAAATCAAAGCTCTCTCATCCTCCCCGTCGGGAAACCAGCTTCCTCCTCTCTCCACGAGCCTCAAGGATGACGTCTTAGTCGAAAACAACATCCATTGGTTCGCCTCGCCGTCTGAGGGTGAAGGATGGGTGTCTACCGCTCGCTGCACACTTTTCCCTCGCCACGGCCAGACTGAATCTCGCAGCGTGCGCTCCCTCGCCCGTTCCTTTTTTTCTTTTTTCCCCGCGCACAGGGAGTGCCACGCCTTACCTCCCGCCAAATGCGGAGGAGGAAGGGGAATTCGTCTTGCGGAGGCTAGACGACCGGACAGGAGAGTGAAAAACCTTTGCGACGGAACGGGAGGAGAGAAGCACGACTGCGGTGGCTGTAACTACGTTATGTTACGTTTCTCCACTGACAAGTGGGACAGCTGACGCGACCACCGCACAGCAACAGGCAGAACCGCGCGGATCGGCCATTTCGACGCCGTTCATCGGCCGCGCAACGCTTCCTCCCGCCGACAAGTCTCAGCGTGTTCCTGCCACGCGCCAAATGTGTGTGCGTGCGTGTGTGTGCAAAAGCTGGCCAAGCCTGGAGCTCGAGGGAGAGAGCGTCGCCCTCGCCCGTCTACAGGAGGTGGAGGAGATGCGTTCGGACCACTTGCGATTGAGTCATCCCATCTTGCCCAGACACTTTGGGCGCTCCATTTCTTGTGAGGGTATACCCTTTCCCTGTGAACGGGAAAACCTATAAAAAGCAGCGGCCGACTCCGCTGAGACAGAGACTACTTTGACGCGCCGTTGGCACGACGCTAGACACCAGCTGTGTGAGAGTGTCTGTAATCTCTCCGGGTCAGCTTCACTGCCCGTTTCTTCATGATGTTGCAGTAAAGGTTGTTTCGTTAAAAGACGCCTCGTCTTTGCTGGCACCTTTGATGCCGTCCGCCGTCCACGGAGCCGCCAGGCCAACGCTACCGAGGGGCCGCGCGCCGCACGTAATAACTGCTGGCAGTGGTACGCTACCCCAGGCACTCGCGACCCCAAACGTAACAATTGGTGAACAGCGGTGGGACGACGACGACCAAGCCGTAACCGTGGTTGGAGGGACGAGCCAGGCGATACCGTCGTCCAACAACTGGTGAACAGCGGAGAGACGAGGACGACCAAGCAGTGACCGTGGTCGGTGAAACGAGCCAGGCCTGACCGAGGTGCAACATCTGGTGGGAAGAGCGGAGATGTCCGAGGCGTGACTCGTGAATCAAAGCAGCTCAGCGGAAAGGCGGGAGCAGTGCAACGAGCCCTGTGTGATGACTGGTTGCCTGCTGCGGAACGACTGCGTTGGATTCTTGGCTGCGAGGTTTGGTGAGTGCGGGACTTTCTTCTACTGAGTTTTGCCAGGCTTTTGTTAAGTAGAGAACAGAGCTGGTAATGGTGTTGTCGTTGTTGCTGGGTTAATTGCAGCAAGGCAATAGTGAGCAGTAGAGAAGGCAGCACTCGGAACAGCCATGAATTTGGACTTGAAGTCGTTGCGCAAACCGAAATTGCTGGAGCTTGCGGAGGAGCTGGGTCTGAATTTGTCAGACAAACTCAGAAAACCAGAAGTGTTAAAGGCTATTCTTGAGTCGAAAGCTGAAGATGACGAGCTTTTGGAATGCCTTGAGATCATTAACGAACGTCAAGAAAAAGAGGAACGTGAACGTGAACGTAAGGAAAGGCTAGAAAAAGAGGAACGTGACCGTAAGGAAAGGCAAGAGAAAGAGCAACTGGACCGTCAACTCGCTATAGAAATAAAACGTATCGAGGTAGACGCGGGACGCGGTGGTAGTGCAAGTCGGGCTCACGGTGCAGGAGAACGGGAATCGTTCAAAATGAGGGACCTAATGCGGCCGTTTGAGCTTGGAGGGGACATTGGTTTGTTCCTGGTTAACTTCGAGCGAACGTGCGAGAGGCAAGGGTTTTCTCGGGAAACGTGGCCACAGCGCTTGCTCACTTTGTTACCCGGTGAGGCGGCAGACGTAATCGCTCGCTTGACAAAAGAGGAAGCAGATGATTACAACAAAGTGAAATCGAGTCTGCTAAGAAAGTACAGGCTGTCAGCAGAAGCATTCCGTCGGAATTTTCGGGAGTATGAGAAAAACAAAAGTGAGTCGTATACAGAGTTTGCCTACAAGCTTATGTCAAGCATGTATGAGTGGCTCAAAGACGAAAAAGCGTATGGTAACCACGATAAGGTTCTACAGTGTTTCGGGCTAGAGCAGTTTTACAGTCGGTTACCCGAGAACGTGCGGTATTGGGTCATGGATAGGCCAGATGTTAGTACGGTGGATAGAGCCGCCGAGTTAGCTGAAGAGTTTGTGACGCGTCGGGCTCGTGGAGCTAAGGACGGTCAACAGGGGGAATTCGGCTCTAAGTTTGAGAGGCCGAAGTTCAAGCCCTTTAAAGCTAAGGAGAAGAAACGTGGTGCGGATGCGAGTCAAAGCAGTCTGGCCGACGGTAAAGCGACGGTGGTAACCGAAGCCGAACGGAAAAAGAGGTTCGAGGCAAGGCAATCGCGAGTCTGTTATACGTGCCAGAAGCCTGGTCCTTTTTCGGCACAGTGTCCAGAGACAAAACCAAAGATCGTGTTTTTGTCATTATGCCGAAGTGACGAGAACATGAAGCTTCTCGAACCGTACACTCGAGACCTCCTCGTGAACGGGAAACAGTGTCGAGTGCTTCGCGATTCTGCGGCTACCATGGATGTGGTTCACTCCTCTTACGTAGAACCAGAGATGTTCACGGGTGAGTGCGCGTGGATCAAACTGGCCGTGGAAGCTCGCAGCGTGCGTTTGCCAATAGCCAAAGTGCTTATTGAGGGACTTTTCGAGGCACTTGAGACAGAAGCGGCGGTGTCATCTGTGCTTCCTCCTCAGTACCAGTACCTATTTTCAAACAAGTCCGATCACCTCTTGCGCGAAAATGGGCTTGTGTTTGGAGAGGGTAGCGTACAGGCCTTGACCAGATCTAGAGCTCAGGAGCTAGCTGCAAAGGCGGTAGTACCGGAGAGGTGGTCAAGCAATGAGAAAGGGTCGAAGGTACAGCACGCTGAGATTAAGACCACATACGCCGTAGACACAAGTGAGCCTGAAAAGTCAAAGGTACCAGAGTGTGAGAAACAGCTTGGGGAAGCGGCCGAGCAACGTGACCACAGTAGTGAGCCGACCGATTCTCGAACAGAAGAGCATCGTGTTACCTTGGTCGAGCCACTAGCTGAGATGGTTAGCTCAGGCTTAATCGGCGAGAAGTCCGAAGTGACGCCATTAAGCGAGGTGAACTGCATGCCGACCCAAGTAGCTGCAGGAGATACAGTTCCATCAAATGAGTGTGGGGAACTGGTAGTAACTGAACCGTCTCTCGAGTCGAAAGCAGAAGCTTGTGTAGAGCGCGACGGAGATGGAAATGAGCTAGGAGAAGAGAAACTTTCAGTTTCCGAAATCAGCTGTTTCGTAGAGCAGGGCACGCAGAAAAACGAAGTGCCGATCAGGGAAACTGCGCAGCCCGCGAGTTGTGATCAGCTAGGGCCGACCGACGAGGAGTGCGAGTACGCTGTAGAGAGCGAGACTTGCGAAGGCGACAGCGAACGACCAGAGCAGAGTCAGAATAGTTCGTGCCCCAATACCTCGCTAGGTTGTATTCGCAAAGGCAACCCCAGTGTGAACGCGGACGTAACACACATGACCCTCACGCAATCCGAAGCGCCCCAGCTGTCGAAGGAACTCGATCTTGCTCCGGTTAGCTCTGAGCGAGGCGACGCACTGAGTGGCGAGCCGCCAGAGCATATGCCTAGAGGTGGGACTGACGCAACTGACGTAAGCCGTTGTTGTTCGGATTTGACTGAAAGTGAGTCATACAATGCAGCCGCGGCGCCGCCAGAGGAAATGCCTAGCTTGAGGGCTTGCGTGAGCAGTTGTTGTTCGGACTTGTCTGGAGGTGAGTCATGCGCTGCTGGCCGCGATGCAGACGCGGCACCACACTTTGACCACTCAGACGACACCGGTGTCCTACTAGCTCCGGTTACCGCTAGAACGTTGACCGCTAGCTTGTCAGAGATGGCCCAGAAAGAAAGTAGAAGGCTAGTATTCCAATGCGGCCGACGAAAAACGCGAAAGGGCAGGCGCGAGAAAGAATGCTGCCATCGTAAGGAGAGCAAACTCCAAAGATTGCGAAAAGAAAGCAGAAAGCATGTGTTCCAGTGCTGTCGCAGAAAAGAGCGGAAAGGCAGGCGCAAGAAAGAATGGAACAAATTGAAGCTATCGCGAAAAAGAAAGCGACTATCCCAAAGGCACAAATGCGCCCGTGCCGAGAAAATGCGTGACTGGTGCGCAAAGCGTAAGGAGAGGGATAGGTTGTTTAGAAAAGCGAGTGACTCGTGCTCGTATGTTTCTTTGCACAGAAACAGGAAGGTACGGTTATTCCGTGAAATGGACAGCCGAAGCTTTAGTGAAAAGGGTGATCTCAACGGTAATACCGATGGCTTAAGTCGAAGCTCCTAACGTGAGAAGCCTGTTTTCACTTGTTGGTGTTTTTCTTCCTGACATAGGATTTTGAACATATTGCATTGCATTAATTTTGTTGAAGGGACGTTTTTGAAAGCGCAATTTTCAAATTTGTGGACGCGTTCCAAGTGCTGCTGAGCTGCCCTTTAGTATAGATAGGGGCGTAAGAGGGAAATAGTCTGGCATAACTTAGTGAAGATTGTGCCGTGCTTGCTGGCTGACCGGTTGAGTTTTTAGCGTGGTTGTGACGTTGTGGGTTATCAGCAAACTCTCCTGAAGACAAGTTGCAGAGTGCCTTGGAAACCCGGACTTGCCAAGGACTTCTTCAGGCTGACTGGCTCAAGAGAAGCAGTCGGACGACCCCGGCTAGCAGCAATATCCCGATCCCTCCGGACAGCGGATGAAGTCCCCTGCCCTTCGGGATCTCCCTTCCCCGGCGGGGCAGTCTGTTACGTTTCTCCACCGACAAGTGGGACAGCTGACGCGGCCACCGCATAGCAACAGGCAGAACCGCGAGCGGATCGGCCATTTCGACGCCGTTCATCGGCCGCGCAACGCTTCCTCCCACCAACAAGTCTCAGCATGTTTCTGCCACGCGCCAAATGTGTGTGCGTGCGTGTGTGTGCAAAAGCTGGCCAAGCCTGGAGCTCGAGGGAGAGAGCGTCGCCCTCGCCCGTCTGCAGGAGGTGGAGGAGATGCGTTCGGACCACTTGCGATTGAGCCATCCCATCTTGCCCAGACACGTTGGGCGCTCCATTTCTTGTGAGGGTTTACCCTTTCCCTGTGAACGGGAAAACCTATAAAAAGCAGCGGCCGACTCCGCTGAGACAGAGACTACTTTGACGCGCCGTTGGCACGACGCGACACCAGCTGTGTGAGAGTGTCTGTAATCTCTCCGGGTCAGCTTCACTGCCCGTTTCTTCATGATGTTGCAGTAAAGGTTGTTTCGTTAAAAGACGCCTCGTCTTTGCTGGCACCTTTGATGCCGTCCGCCGTCCACGGAGCCGCCAGGCCAACGCTACCGAGGGGCCGCGCGCCGCATGTAATAACTGCTGACAGTGGTACGCTACCCCAGGCACTCGCGACCCCAAACGTAACAGTTATTACTCTTTTCAAAAACACTTTGCAGCCTTGCGTTCTGGGGGCGTAGTCTCACAGTCACCGGGGAAGAAAATATTTTCGACTGAAGGGTGGACAGAGGGCCTTTAAGGAATGCTTCAGACGATGCTTACTTAAAGAATGTATATTTCGCACACTTGTGAGCACAGTAGCGTAAATGTGCTGATGTGTGGCTGCGTACTTTTTATAAAACTTTATTACGTATATATATATAAAACTTTATTATATAATAAAGTCTCCTCCCCAATAAAACCTCTCCAATTGTTCATGCCTGCCGTCCAGTTGTCACATTCTATGCACACCCGTGCATCGCTCAAGCAGAAGTAATTAATCAGACTTGGCTCGCCTTGTGCTCGGTGTAGCAATTCTGCCTGCACTCAAAACCTAGGCTAATCCTGCCCAAATCTTTATAACAGACCATTAAAAACAAACGCTAGAATGCCAAAGTTACCACATTGCAAAGCTGAAACAAAATGGCGAAGTGCCAACAAATCACCCCCATGCAGTGCTCATTTCGGTGGGCAGGTCATGCTAAGCATTATTTTCACTGTCGGCCATGCAGCCCAAAATTTTCACAGATGGACTTCACAAAAGTGATTGTCCTCTGTTTCGTCCGAACATCTGACTGCGTAGTATGGTATGCACCAATGTGACGGTGCCACATCCGTGCATAGCATCAGCCCAAGTTCTTCCCACAAGCTCTTGCTTGGCAGCACTCAGCAGAAAGACAATATTCTGGCTGAAGCAATGTGCCATATAAGCTCAAATGACAATACCTGCACATGTGGAATACACATGTAAATTACCACTGCATCATGTTAAAGGCAACCTACAATAGGCTGACTCATGCTAGGCCTAACCAGCTGGCCAGTGGTGGTCCTACCAATAAATTAAAACCTATGCATGCCACAGGGTGTCAACCTGTCTCCATCTTGACGCATGCTCTGCTCATTTTTGAAGCAAGGTATAAAAGGGCAATGCCCCTAAAACGGCCATTGGATTGATGCTGACTTGTCTACCTGGCATAAGAACTGCACTATGCAAGTATGTGCTGCCATGTGACAGCCATAAAAATTGAAATCGATGGATGTTAACATTTTAAAACTGCGGCGACAACCAAGGTTGCACCTATCTAAATTGCTGAAGCACAATGGAAACGAATTCAAGAGCAGTGAGTATGGAGCAGTTTTCCTCATTTTTATCAGGAGGGTATAGATTTCTTGGTTTGGTGCACAAGGAGCATCACTGTATGCAAATCGCTCAGTGCACTCTCAGGCCAGGAAGTGCAACACTAAGAGTTTTTGCCCCGCAAGAAGTTCTATTTCATATTACACAGCAGTGAGCACAAAAGGGAAATGGTGCCGCAATACGAATGCACTTGATGACTTCACGGTTAGCATGAACTAGTTTTGAAATTATCAGTTACCCTCAAAATGAATAGTGGAAGATGAGGAGTCGACATCGAAAACAAGTATTCCGTATGAAAATTTACACTTTCGATAGGTTTCCCCATTAACACTGATTAATTCACAACAGTTTGTTCGGACAAGACAAGGACAGTCTAATGAAACAGCGGAAGAACAGAGGAGCTGGAGCTTGAGCTTGAGCAGGAAGCGAGTCTTAACTGTGGTTATTACTAATATGGTTTGGCTTGTGGGGTTTAACATCCCAAAGCGACTCAGGCTATGAAAGATGCCGTAGTGGAGGGCTGCGGAAATTTTGACCACCTGAGGTTCTTTACCGTGCACTGACATCGCACAGCACACGGGCACTTTGCTTTTCGCCTCCACCGAAAAACGGTTACGGCGGCCGGGATTCGATCCTGCATTCTTAGTTGAGTGCCCACAGTAGTTGAGCGCCCTAACCACTACACCACCACAGCGGGGCAAGGTTATTACTATTATGGGGAAGTGATGGGTGATGGCAGTGAAGTAAGAATTGAAGGATTTAGGACCTGTAGAGAAACTGGGCCCTTGGTTCAACAAGATGCCACGTCGCCACTGATTTTTGCCCACCTTATCCCTGCCTTCCATAGTGTTCAACATGGTGGATGCACATGGGAGTACAAAGCGATACCTGATTGATGCTGAAATTCAGGAATTGTTGAACTCTGACTCTGATAAAAGTTAAACTGAAGAATGCGACGAGTCCAGCGGTTTTTCCAGTGAAAAAAGGGATGGTAATAACCAGCCTTTCATAACCAAAATGTATCATCTATCAATGTATGTTTTCTTGAGAATAAATGCTGCGGTATGGTCACAAACATGTTCAACACGATCCACTATTTTCTACAAAGCTTAGTAGTAGGTTCTTACCATAAAATACGTGTTTGGACACCTGCACTAGCAACACAACCAAAATATTTATTTTAAACCCCGACCACCTCGGTCTCTTCTTTAGGGGTGACAGATATGGGCGAGCAGCAGCAGGATCGCCAAGTGACGCAGGCCATTGACATATGCAGAGGGAAATGTTCTCAGAGCCCTTCACGGTCACCTTTACATGATGGATATGCCAAAACTCAATGTGATGCCTCTTGAAAAGGTTATGCTCCGCAGCTAACCCACTCATTTCTTCGAAGTAGATTTTGTCGTCGGCTAAGTCCCAGCACAAAACGTGTGAGACCCTCTTAAAAAAATTATACTCCGCAGCTAACCCACACATTTCTTTGAAGTAGATTTTGTTGTCGGCTAAGTCCCAGCACAAAACGTGTGAGACAAATTGAACAGCTGTCTACAGTAATAAACCACTGTGGATAACTATTCGTTGCACGCACCAATCCAGTCAGAAGAGGCCGAGGGAGCGGCCACAGCCTTGGCAATGGCCTCCACCTCTGCAGAAGCAAGCTTCACCGCCGTATTCACAAACACGCCTTCACTCAAACTTTTACTCCAAGTGGCCCTTGAGGCCTGTTTTTCGTTTCAGAGAGCAATCTCCACTCGAATCGCTCCTCCAGCAGTGGAGAAAACTTGAGTTTTCTCGAGAATCTCGAGTCTGCGACGACGCTACCTTGGCCGCTCCTCGACCGCCACTCCGCTTGTAAACATGGCCGACATCGCATCGCTCGCTCGCTGTGTGGAATTCGTTCTACCGGTATACCAAACTTTTCACGAAAGAAGATACGACAAGGATGCACCCAACCTTTCTCTCAAGCATCAGTGAGAGGAACAGTGACCCGGGACTTCTGGCACGCTATCGTTTTACGAATGCGGCCATGGCTAGCCTCCGTCCGTCCCTGCCGCTCACGCCGAACATGGATAACCGTGATCAGCCACCAACGTACGTCTGTGCTGTTTGATCTTCGCATCATCGCAGTGCGCTTGTGTGGCGCGGGCATATTTCAAGGCGTCACTGGATAAATGAACAACTTTTTCTGAGCCCACCGAGTGCAGAGTTGAGGCGCGATTTGACCGTAAATGGTGAGCTCCCCCGCGGCCGGAGTCTAGCGGCGGCGGCGCTCTCTTCGTGGCTCACCCCGCGCGCTTCCGCAGACGGCGCCGAACTTGTGGGGGAACAACGTATTGTATGTAGTAAGCTGGCGAGCACCGGAGGCGCGGTGGGACTGTGCGGACATCTGTGCTGCACCCCGCGCATCAATGGCTTGCTCGTCGCCCGAGGGTATGTAATACGTCTTCGGACCTGCGGTGCTGTCGTGGGAGCGCGTTGGTGTGCTTGTCCTACGGAGAGATATTCGCGGCCGATGAAGAGCATGGCTTTTCAAGCACGTTTTCAATTAGGGCTCCCTACTTGTTTGGAAACCGCACGCGGCATTTTCTTCTGGAGTGTCGAATTCAGTGTACATGAGCTGCAATGCGCTGCGAATCAGCACGCATGTTTAGCAGTTTAGCTCGCCTCCGAGCCATGCCCGTAGGAGTTCGCGGCTTGCACTTTTTTTCCTGCTATATATTTTGACGCCTGTCAAATCCCGGCAATAAAAAAAGTCTGTCAAAGCCTCGTAATAAAAATAAAGTCTGTCAAAGCCTGGCAATAAAAAAAGGTCGCTCAAAGCCTGGCAATAACACAAAGGCAAAGCAGCAAAGGCCGAGCATAGATCTCACACCAAAAAATAAACCGAAGTATCCACACCATTTCTCGAAGCTTACGTCACCAGCAGCGACTGTTGCCAGATGCAAAAACATTTTCGGCCATTTTTCACAGCCGTCCTTTAAATCCAGCTCACAAAACAAGTTACACTATGCTGTTAACATCGAGGTCGCTTGCGAAAGTTTTTTTAGAAGACTTGACATGAAAAACTGAGCATGTTACACAGTTCAGCACGCAGTTTTCGGGCCAAAAGTTCATCTTAATCTCGTCCCCATATGCCACTTGCGCTGCTCCGAGTGGAGGAGGTATTCTCGAGGAGAACTTGTCGAAGGAAACGCCGAGGGGCGTTCTTGAATCCGAATCGGCCCTGGAGTGGAGTAGCGGCTGTATTCTCCGCTCCAAGGAGTGGAGGTGGAGCGTCAAGTCGAGGCGCGTTTGTGAATATGGGCATCAGTGACTCAATCCACAATTCATAACTTCGCCAAGTACCAGGTCTCCCTCGCCACCCTACCCTCCTCCACTCCAGCGATCTCAAGACTCCACCAGATCCACTTGATCTGGGTCCCAGAACACTCATCACATCCAGGGAATGAGGCAGCTCACAATTATGCCCGACGATTCGTCGAACAGATTGTGGCATCACCCATTTTATGGACAGTAAGAGACTGTATGGGTACATTTTGTGACATCCTGTAACACCGCTTAGGTAGACTTCTCTATTCTGCAACACATATTTCCCCCACCAAACCCTAAGGAGTCGCATAGAAGCAACTCCAAACAAACATTTCCAAAACCCCGCAATGTAAGCTCACATATACCCTGGGGGCTACTCCCATTCCTGAACGCTATATGGCCAACATGGTACTCTTCCATGTATACACCTCTAGAATCCAGACCAGTAAGAGGCTACATTGCTCAACTCCGATTTGAACAAACAGATGCTGGCCTTGAGAAAAGCCTCAAAAGTTGCCAAGTGTCACAGGCTCATGGCCACTTCATGATGCTATACCCAACACCTGTAGGCTACTTTTTGTTTATCACAAAGTTTACCCCTCTCCTTGTGGTCAGCATGTTCATAGTGCACAGCGAGGGGGCTATGTTTCGTGCCCCTTGATAAGACATCGTTTCTGTGCAGTCCGATTCTACTTAAATAAGGTCCTTTGTCTCGCCAATGTATGATGACGGGCATTTAGAGCATATAATTTTATATATGATGGCCATCGGACATCATTTCTGGTTTGGTTTGTGGGGTTTAACGTCCCAAAGCGACTCAGGCTATGAGAGACGCCTTAGTGGAGGACTCCGGAAATTTCGACCACCTGGGGTTCTTTTCTTTAACGTGCACTGACGTCGCACAGCACACGGGCGCCTGGCTTTTCGCCCTTACCAAAAAGCGGCCGCCGAGGCCGGGATTTGATCCCGCAACCTTGGGAACAGTAGTCGAGCGCCCTAACTACTGCGCCACCCTGGCGGGGTTCGGATATCATTTCTGTGCAGTCAAATTCCTTAAATAAGGTTCTTTGTCTTGCCAATGTATGATAGCAGGCACTTACAGCATATAATTTTGTAGATGATGACCATTTGTTTTTCTTTACGGACACACACTTTGGCATCATTTTGTGGCGTATCCGCCACACAAAGGAAACCAGGAATGGGTTTCAGGAACTCTCCTCTTTGCATATGTGAAAAGACTGCATCTCATGGTAATAAAAGGACAGCAGAGGCTGCACTACGCTGCTTGTCTATTCCTCAGTTTCCCCTCAAAACAATGAGTCTCTCGAAACACTGAGCTTAAATAAATTTCGCTTGTGTTGCTCTCTCCAACACGCAATTCATCATAAACTGGACAGAAAGTGTCTAAGACGTTCCAATTTAAAATGCTAAAATGCATGTTTGAAACAGAAAAAAAGCTCAGCACGCAGGCTGTGGGCCTTCCCAAAGTATGTGGCATCTAGAGGGTAAATATGCACGGATTACCAAGGGTATATTCAACGATTTCAAGGGTTTGTGCAAACCCTGGAAGGGCTAGAAATGAAGAAAGACTGAATTCTGCCAGTCATCATTTTCATCACACTTCAACCAAGACTAGGATCTAGAATCACACCTGAAAGCATCAGCCACATTTCACATTCACCGTGGCTCTTGATCGCTACAATATTTTAAAACAGCAGTGGAGCTCTTTAATCAAAAAAAGAACCTATTTGTAGCACCATATGGCAAGTTTAATACAACAGTGCAAGTTGAAGTAGCACAGAATGCACAACATCACGCCTTGTTGCATGCGAGTTGATGCCTCCTCATTATGTATTAGCCACTGCTCCAGTGCAACCAGTGGTGATGCGCATAACCCCATCAAGAGCATGCGAGCAGTTTAACAGCTCTGGCAACGATTTGGCAGAACTAGTAGCTGCACGCCCTCTTGGGCATCTATGGTAATTAAGATAACCAGTTGCATTCTAGTAGGAGAGAAATCTGCCAAAAACAAATTCGAGAGTGCAGGTACGAGGCACAAACACTAGATTCGACTTCATCTGCAGAGAAGAGTTTTCAAAATTGCCAAATTTTAGGAGGACAAGCTTTTCATCATGTGCCCTATACATGCAGACAGCTGCCTGTGGCATTGTAGCCGAGAAGAATTGCGAGAAAGCTCATGCATATGGATCGTGAGGGTAGGACAACATAGTGCTATTGAAGCTTACTCAGTTGACATGAAATTTCTGAGTGCCCGTGGACATGACATTTTATTTCGAATTCGAAACCACAAAGAATCACGGTGAAATTCACTCCCAAGATATGACAACTCTATCAAAATGAATTCACCATGTGACCTTTGAAATCATCTAAAAAATTTGTGCACGTTGACTGACAACTACAGCAGAACAGAAGCTACAAGCATGTGCCCATACATTTCACCAGTGCACCAGATGGTTGCAAACCGATTACATAATTTTCCACAGATCAAAACCTCATGATGGCGTCAGCAATTTCCAATTCATTTCAAGGCTGATTTGGTTTATGAGATTTAACGTCCTGAAGCCACTCATGCTATGAGAGGTGCCACTTCATTCCGAATGTTAAAAGAAAAAAAAAAAAGAAACTTCATTCCAAGATTATTTTATACTGCGTGTCTGGTATTTACATGTTCCAGTTGTAAAAAAGGTAGTTTGTTATGGTCTACGCTTTTTGATAAGCAACTCAACATCAAAACTTCCCTGAATTTTGCAGAATCAACGAAAGGACGCAATTAGCTGCAGCAAAAACTTTTCGTCGTGACGAGCAGAGCTGCTCATTCAACAGACGGCGGCATCTGGCTAGCTACAAGACAATAAATATCGTACTGCTCCACTCATATCGATGAAAGGTCCTGTCGCAGCCGACTGCAGCTTTTCGCTGATTCTAGAAATTTTGTGCAAGTTCTGATGGCTATGACTACTTACTGAAAAACGTAGACCGTCACAGGCTACCTTTTGGTCGGCGCTTGAGCCTAAATAGTCCCGCATTTTGTACAAGAGAACACTTTACGACTTAGACAGATGAAGATTGAGATGCGGTACTAAATACAGATCTGAGCGTGCCCTAGAATTTTGGACAGCAGGTTTCAGGAAGCAGGTTGACCAGCTCAATTACGAAAGCAGCAATGCCGGCATGTTCCGGCATGTTTACATGTGATGGTCCCTCCCACATTGTGACCGTGTTTCACATCAATCAGCCTGCCCGGATATAGCTGTCACATAATATAATCCTAAGATGCAAGCACGAAATGAACTGACTGGTGCTCAAAGGATACAAGCGTTAATTTGGGACGGCGCATTACAGCATGTTCGTGCTTGAGACCAGATAGTCAACCCTTTCTCATCCTGTCATGACAGAAAGCCCAGCTTTTTTAGCAACAAACAGCGATTTTCTGCACCACAAATTCTTCATTTCTCCGAAAATCAACTTAGACCGCGACGGCCGTTTTTCAATGGAGGCGAAAACCAGGCACCCATGTGCTGTGTGATGTCAGTGCAGGTTAAGAACGCCAGATGGTCGAAATTTCCGAACCCTCCACCACGAAATGTCTATAGCTTGAGTCGTTTTGGGACATTAAACTCCTTAAACCAAACCGAAGAAATACCACAACACCATAGCCCTGTGACAGCAAGGCACCCGATAAATTTGTGGCAAATGCAAGATCAAAAAAAAAAAAAAAAAAGGCAATCAGAACTGCATACCACAAAAATCAATTTTATGTTAGCAATTAGCAGCTACTTTGACAATGTATGGCTTAGCCAGCGCAGCGCCTGACAGCATAATATAGAGCCATTAGTTCTAATTAACGCTTAATTTTTGAAAACAACATAAGAGACAATTAGATCATTCTGCCAAGCCACATAGAGGGCATTTATCAAATAAATCCAAAAACAGAAAGGAACCTCAGTCAATTCGTAGGTTCTTCAATGAATCGTTTATGGGATAAAGTCATTTCCATACTGCTCATTTCAGTACGTTGATTTAGGCAGCGCCTTACACTAAGTCAAGTCAAACAAATGGATTCTGCCACAAAGATCCACCCCAACATGCTCACCTGTTATAAATCTCAGAACAGTATCAAAGAATGTGACCAGCTGCATCATGAATGTAAGATACAATTGCGGCTTTGCAGAATATGCCGTTTCCATGCAGAAAAAAAAAAAAAAAAAACGCATCTAAATATACATGAAGCTCAGTGCGGATGCTTCAGAAGCCAGCTATGATGTGTAGATTCGTCCTTAGCTTTTGTTAAAGCCATTTGACTGCTTTCTTATTATGAATTTGCGATAAACACCCCACAAATGCCGGCAGATGTAGGGGACAGCTGGTATAACCCCGAAGTGCTTGCATATAGACCTTTACATCGGGCGAGGAGGATACTTAAACACCTCCTCTCTGGAGTGCTGCAAACTAGTTTGGCTACCGCCTTCACAGTGCTAGCGCCATGTGCACACAACAGTCCAGCGGACAATGTGGTAATGCCCAGAGAGCCCTCATTACAAAGGTGTATAGCAATATATAGCTCAGTGACCAGAGAGATTAAACCATGCTGTGAGACTGGAGGTTTGTAACACGTGGAAAATATCACATCTGAATTATTACATAAAACATTGTTTCATGAGAGAAATAGACTTTCAGCAAGATA
This sequence comes from Amblyomma maculatum, assembly GCA_023969395.1. NCBI lineage: Eukaryota > Metazoa > Arthropoda > Arachnida > Ixodida > Ixodidae > Amblyomma > Amblyomma maculatum. The sequence goes on from JAJIZL010000117.1 coordinate 282,311, forward strand.
TTACGCTGAAAGCGCCAGCATCCTAAACAATATTTACCTGACGAGTGCAGTGCAGGAACTTGCAGTTAGGTCGCAGACACTCAGAGTTCTGGTAATCGTGGCAGAAGACCGGCTCCATAGTGCCACGGTTGTCATCATTGTCCAGTCCTTCGGGATGCACGAACTTGCACCGGCTGCCTCTGTGGCACACCTGAAGGGTCAACACAATTCAGTACTGTTGCAATACAACAAACATCTACATAGGGGGAGGGGCGAGACACTGAAGGTGCTGTTAATAAAAGGCTCATAAAACATGTTGCCAGGTTTGAAATAATTACTCGTGCGCTGTTGTTGATACTGCACATAACACAGCATTAAAATCACGCATAATCCATGCCAATAGATCACGACACAAGAGCCCGACAACAGTTTACAGAATGGTAACTGATGAATTGTTCGAAGCCACTTTATACCTCTGTCACACGGTCACTTTCGATCCTCATTGAACATGATCTGCATTGAGGTTTTCAAGAAGGATTGAAGCATCCCATACCCCTGTCACACGGACAGTTTCGATCCTCATTGAACTCGATCTGCATTCAACTCAATGCAGATCAAGGTTGTCACACGGCAACTCTCAAGTGCAATCGAGCTCGAGCCTGCTTGACTTGAAGCTGCTTCCTCAATCGATCTAGAGATTTCAAGCAAACTGGAAAGTCGTCGTCGACACCCTAGTAGCGCACGAGGAAAATTTCTCAATGCTAATTGAAAACACCCGTGTAGCATGGGATGCTTCAATCCTTCTTGAAAACCTCAATGCGGATCGAGTTCAATGAGGATCGAAAGTGACCGTGTGACGGAGGGCGTTTTCAATGAGCATTGAGAAATTTTCCTCATGCGCGCTACGAGGGTGTCGACGACCGCTTTCGAGTGTGCTTGAAATCTCAAGATCGATTGAAGAAGCAGCTTGAAGTCAAGCAGGCTCGAGTTCGATTTTACCTGAAAGTTGTTGCCGTGTGACAACCTCGATCTGCATTGAATGCAGATTGAGTTCAATGAGGATCGAAACTGTCCGTGTGACAGAAGTATTATTCAGATTGGAAATCAAGCTGCATTCTTAAATCTTAATATATTTCAGACAAATGAAAAATGCACTACAGATCACGTACACACGGCCCTAAGAACATTATTCCAACCCATGCAGCATTAGCGCAGATCAAGCGCTCGATAAGCAGGGCTATGGAAACGGGGCTAAAGTTTGCAACGTTTCTAGCGGTCACCTTGCGTAGGAAGTCTCGGCACACGTTCGGCGCATCCAGACCGCCGTTTGTGCCCCCCACCGCCATCAGGGCTTCGTTGGGTCGCACGGCACCCACAGCAGTCACGGCGCCGACGGCGTTGACGGCGCTCACGGCGTAGCCCAAGTCCTGATTGTCGGTCATCGAGCCGATGGTTGTACGCAGCAAAGTCGAGCGATGCAAACAGCAGCAGCAGCAACGGGCCGCACAAGCATGCGCCTTTGCAGCGGCAGCGTAGCCTGTGCAAAAGAACACCAGCAAGCCTGAGGTAGCTCAGGACACCGCCGTAGAACATTTGCTACAGCTATGGAACGCTACCCCTGCAGCCGCTACCTATACCACACGAAATGAACACAAATGCCCGGCTTCGCCACAAGTAGCTCAACATCTTCGTCCAGGAAATAACCCGAAATCACGAAAATATTCGCTATCGCACTTACTTTACCAGAGACCTAGAGAAGTCAACAAGAGCAATGCGCGGCCAAGGTAACAACGTTCGACCGCAGCAGCAGCAGCAGCAGCGCGTGCAAGCCCGCTTACGCCATCAGCACGCATCGACGAAGAAAACGCGCGCCAGTAACCCACAGTCACGCCGCGAATAGCGCAGTAAAGAATCCGCGGCGTAAGTGGGCAGCTCAGTTTTATTGTCAATTCGCTGCTCAAGATCGCCATTGGGGCCCCCCAGACTACAAAAAATAGACATGAACTGCTTCTACCTTATGATGTGCCCGGCCGCATCTGTAGCTCTGCCAGCGTCGCCTAAAACCTGCTTGATAGGCTATTCACACTGAGAAGCTACAGCTTTGATCGCTAATGCCCTAAGTTGAAACATAAATCCGACGCAACACGCACAAGTATGATCTGCGTCCGAAACGGAACACGAAGCGTGAGTGCTTAGGTTGTTGACTCGTAGTGTACAGCCGCTGTCTCTTTACAAGTACTCGAACATCATTTAGGTATATGCAATTGGCTCTGTATATTTTTGTTTTTCAACATCATATATTGGCAAAAATAAACTGCAATGCTTATATGTATAGCGCAGTCAAAAGCGCAACCGAGAACTAGTTCTTATCGCGCACGCAACCGGCAAGGCCTTCCACGAAGGAGGCTGCGCCTGTGCTCGCTGCATCGGCTACATCGCGCGCACACCTCAAGAAAAAAATAAAAACTACGAGTGATTACAAGAAAATTCTAAATAATGCGCTTATAAATTATTGTTATAAAAGTGTCGTTTATTTAAAATTTGTAATTATTTCGTTTGCGCAAAGCATATGCGATAGCACAGCACGGACAGCACCTCTGGCTCTGGTTCAGGTGGTTCGGTTTCGGTTTCTGTTTTGCTTACTCATTTGGGCCTTATTTTATTTGTGTTTATTTATACGCATATCTACCCTGCAAATAATTGGCTCTAGATATACTTTTTAAGTTCACATTGATGACTTTCAGAATTAAACCTTACCTCTTCTGACGAGGGAGAGAAATAACCACAGACTCGTTGCGTAGCACGATGCATACCGGGGATTTGCTAGAATTTTCTGCCGTATGAGTAACAAAACCGACTTACACAACTTTAATAAAGCAATGAAAAACCTGTGAAATGAAACACAGACACAAAAACGAACAAAACCGTTTTTTTATTCTGAGCCATGCCGGCAGTGACAACCGGGCTTTGTCGACCGGATAACTCAGTCCCGGCCGATAACAGCCCAATAAATAGAAAGCGCGCGCACAATGCGAATCGTGAGATCTGCTGCCAAGCCAACACGGGCTTCAAAAGGCCAACTGCGCTTCTTTCATCAGACGTGACGAATAAATGCAAGCATCGTTGGCAAACGAAACAGAGACGGGATGTTAGGGAGGGAAAGGTAGAGAGAGAGAGAGAGAGAGAGAGAGACGTCAGATGACAGAAGGTAATAACGGCGTGGTCAGGTCACTTATTTGTGGCCAGCACGCGTCGCGAGTGAAAAGAAAAGTCGACGTTATTTACTCTTTTGTGTTTTTTTAAATTCGGGTCGTCATGTCTATCATCCCGTTCGTGCTTCGTTTGCCCACAGTGGCACGCCGACAGACATCATACCGCCGCCACTACAAACGTCAGTTTCCGCATTGTTATTCAACGAAATGGCACTGCATAAAACTTGATTATGATGGAAACTTGGTTTTCATACGAACATGGCTGGAAATGAGTAACAAAAATACCATGAACAAAACATGAAAGTATCGGGAACTGTAAACAGTAGCATATACAGTTACTTTGTACGACCTCGTAATTATTAAGCTCCAGTTTTCTATTTATTTTAGTTATTTTGTAGCTTAATCATATTTTGTTGCCAAGAACATGTTCCAAGGGGCATATTCTAGGTGACAGCTCTGTGATACACAGCTAGTTCGGTACACTGCGCAAGCTTTGTCCCACTGACCTGTACACACCTGTACCGGTGACAAGTACAAAAAACTAGTACTTCATAGTTTAGGCCACATATTTCCGCTGTACACGAAAAAATTGTTACAGTGTAGGCCATTCTTAAAACATGATGCGGCCGCCACGAGAAGTTGTAAGCGGTAGGGCATCGTAACAGATGTACCAGATTTTCGAACCCAGTGGTCATGTGTTCGAGAAAGCCTGACCTGATCGAGTATTTTGTTCAATATAAAAAAAAAAAGGGGGGGGGGGGGGGGGGATCACGCCACCTGACAAACTTATAGCATATATCTAGCACCAATTGAAAATCGTCACTTCCTGGAGGCATACCTTACCGTTACTGTATAACTGCGAGATGCTTGCTCAGTTATACAGTAAAGGTAAAAAGTGTGCAGTTACCGAGTGTATAAGATCCATACAGGTTTAGAGACGGCACACGCTTCCACTGCACTTCACGTCAACTTTGCAACGGCCCTATCTGCGGCACCACGCGGCCTGTGAGTTTGCCCAACATATTAACTGTAAGCCGTTTTTCTTTTCCTTTTTTCTTCATGACTGCACTCAGATCAGTACTCCATGAGTCTAGAACTAAAGCTCGGGATGTCATGAGCAGCCTACACTGTACTTTGAAAAACCAAAATCGAGACTTGAATATTCTTCTCATTCTAAAAGAAAAGAAATCATGAACAGCAAGGGTTGAGAGCAGGGCCCGTATTCCGAGTTTGCGTCGTTATCGAAAGTGTCGCTATCTCCCCGACCTCGAGTCATCTGACTGGTAGAAATACAAACGCCGGAACATGATGTTGCCACCTCTCCCGGTTCCGTAGTGGCAACACTCGGTTCCGGCGTTTCGACCAATCAGATGACTCGAGGTCAAGTGAGGTAGCGACACTTCGATAACGACGCAAACTCGGAATACGGGCCCAGGTGTAAAACTTGACGTCCTACTTCCCGACAAACTTCGACTGGTCTGTCCAGAATGATTAGAGACCCCACACAGCCTTCGGAAGGGATCGAAGGAATGTTACCCAGCCTCCCGTCGGAAGACTGTGGAAACGCGTGGCGCACGTTCTCTCTACTTTTCGCCGTAGGTAGCAAGAAATATTTTTGCCACCACGAATGCATGCCAGTCGGCCAATGCCACACTTTTCATTGCGGGGGACGTTCCGACAGATATACAGGCGAAATTCTCTTTTCATGAAGCGTCCCTGTCTCTAATAGACGGTTCTCACATATATTTTTTTTTTTCGAATGCAACTTTTTGCTATCAGTGCACATAGTTCGACCTCGCCATGTTTACTCAGCAGCCTGTCTTTGCCAATTCTTACGGACGAAATTCCTTCATTGCTGGAACGTAAGGCACGAAACGATACACGTGAAGGCTAGAATGGGGACTGATTTAAGGACAGGTCTTGGGTTGGTTCGAATGAGGGCTGGGGACGATTGCGGTCGAATGTGCATTTCTCAACTGCATTATAAAAAAAAAAAAAAAAAGAGTACGCTGAGTGCAGGGAGGGTAGGCGCGGAGCTAAAATATTCTTCTCGCACTTTTTGTGATAGCGGAGCACTTGCCTGCCTCACCACTCCTCCTTCGATCTGTCCATGGGACAGTACAATATAAAACATACGGGCGACAGGTGCTCCATCTGCACAGTACCTCATATTCCAGCAACGTCGGAACCAACTTGCTCCAAGCACTGTTGAATGACATGGTTCCGGGTTAATTGGTTAGATTCCATTTGAATAGGGCGGCTTTAACCGTGGGATACGGTGGGCGCAGGTCAGCGGGCAGGGCGCACATCCACCTGTCCTGCTACAGATCGTGCACCGCAGTGTCCAGTCCGCCTCCCTACGCCGTCCGTATCCCGTATTGCTCAAGTTGGCCTACCCAAAACTGCTCCAAGCAGAAGTACGTCGATCGATTAAAAAAAAAAAAAAAAAAAAAAACTACTCTAACGACACTTGCGCGAATTCAAATTTGCACAGCTCCACATTGTCCAGCACAGTTAACAGTAATTTGTCTCTCTTTTTTCTTTCGGCGCACGTCTGCAGGGGCCCACTGCAGCACAACTTGGAGAGTCCAACCTAAAGTCCAACAAAGTGCTGCGCAGGATGGCGGCGGAAGTCGTGCGCATGCCGCGCCTGTGGCAGCGAGCGGTTTAGTCGAAGGTGCTGGCTGGTTCGCCGCCAACGCCTCACAAGGCTTCGTCGCCCTGCGCCAGTCGGTAGCCATTTTTCTCGGGTGGATTCAGGGGCTCTTGATCCTGAGGCCTTTTCCTCTTGAAGAAGCCCAGCTGCATCGAAACCACGGCACCATTGTAAAGGAAGCGAAAACGAAACAAAACAAGACAACCTGGAACACGAGTTGATGAGTTCTGCGAATTTAATTCATATGCTGGCTTTGATTATATGACATAAAAGAAAAGCTGCAGAGCCATAAGCAGGCCCCTGCAAAAGCTACAGAGCCAGTAGCAGGCCCGTGTATTTTCTTTTCCTTCTTCCTACAGCCACAACAACAACAGCAACCACAACATGCCGTACTAATGGATCGGGCAGAGCCACGCCTATGAGTACATGCTGCTTGTTCCGGGAGCGGCTATCATGTGGAGATAGCATCTCCTGTGGGCAGATCCTGAGCTTCAGCGAGTGTGACCTAAAAGGTCACGTGGCAGCTGTCGCGCGTTTTTCGAAAGGGGATACAACTCCAGAAAAAAGCGGCAGATGCTCCTGAAAGGAAACCCCTGAGCAAGTGGCGTCGACCGATCCTCATGACCCAGTGAGTATTCCGATTAAGAAGTGGTGAATACCGTACCCGCTTTATATATAATATATATACATAAAGCGGGCAGGGTGATACGAGAATTGGTCAAAGCCATCAGCTGCAGGAGGTCCCCTTTGAAAGGCATCTTCCGCGTTTTTTTTTTTTTAATTTGTACCCGACTACAGTTTAGCTCCCGACTGCATGGATAATAACATTTTCGAAACCTGAAAAAAAAAAAAAAATGAAGTGCTTTTTTTATTGACAACCAGCTACACTACTCTATTAAATTCAGCAACGTAGCTGTAATAGTTTAGATAGTCTTTCTTTCTTTTTTGAGGGACTCTCTCAGCTGGCATTAGCAGAGTGTAACAGGAAGGATTCGGAACCGGCGCACCGCGAGCATGTATCTGCTTGCCCAAGACGACGGATGGACATTAAGCTTCGGCCATGTTTTGGCATGTTAGGAATCACAGCGGGTACAGCATACAAGCGCTGATGTGGAATTTGAGATTACATGTCAGTTGCACATGGCGCAGTCGAACTTTGGTGCGCTTATCTGCCTTCCATAGCAAGCGTGCAGTCGCACTGAATTGCCCCCTACTGCGCTGACTTCTGTGGAGTGCCAGTCGTTTCCGATCGCTTCGGCTGCAGGAATATCCGCCGCGGACACACGCAAAGAGGAAATCGCAGCTCAGAACCTGAGCAGCAGAGACAACACGACAATGCAGGCAGAAGCAAACAATGCCGTCGGAAAGAGCGGCCGCGCGAACCTGATACTGCTTCGAGAACGTATACGCTCTGACGTCACTGTGTAGAGGTAGCGGGCATGGCGTAGAGTTCGGTTCAGTGATCACGTGAGCCTTTTACTTACGAAGAACGTGTGCTGATTTTCCGTGGAATGTAATATACGCGAAAATGTGAGTTTTGCGAGCGATGTAGCGAGCGGGAGGTGAAATCAGATAGTGCTTGGGGACAAAAAACTTACGAGAAGTGACTACGTTATTTCATTTTCTACCCGTTCGTGTGCTTATTTGTACGTGTGACGCTAAGAAAAGTATGCGCATGTATTTGCACTGATTGCGGATGCGTAATTAGGAACTGTAGTGTCTCGGCGATATTATATGGTCCTGCTGAGCTGCTAGGTATTTGTACACATTGATTTGGAATGAATAAAAAAAATATGCATAATAGCTCGAAATTTACAGCCAAGCAAGAACAGAGAAAGTACGCACCTTCCACAGGAGGAGGGCGAGCAGTCCTAGCAGCAGCAATCCTCCGAGCACGGCCAGCAAGATGATCCACCAGGCGGGACCGCGACCCTGTGTGCCCGTGCCTTCCACCACCACCTCGGTAGATACCTGGACGCCCACAGGGCACAACGTCACACAGCGTGCGCCCAGCGCATACATGTGGGCGGCAGCCTGCCATGCTCGCAGGCACCGTAAATGAATGGCATGCGGGCATATTCATGCTCGAAGCCGTGGGACCATATACTAAGATAGAAATAGACACATGTGACAGCGCTCTTATTTGTCACTCTTGTGCACCCTTCTCTAGTTCGACGGTTTCCTGTACGTAGATTTGAATCCACATTGCTTTGCTCACTATATCGTACAGATGAACGGTACCAGAAATATGCTTCTTCTTTTTTTTTCGTGTTTTTCAAGCTTCCAAGAAAAGCACGGTACTTAGAGGGATTTTCAAGCAAGAAAGCGATATTGACTAAAATATCCAACCGCCCACCTTAATTCTAATGGGGAATAGAACTATATCTGCACGAATCGCGAAGGATTGGTGCAATGATGGCGGCGATTATAACGGTTCGACAACAGCGTTTATCTTTTGAGAGGGTGTTACGACCAAGCATCCGCAATTGCGCGCTCTATTGTTCGCCTGTGGGCATGGATAAGTTTTGTGAATATGTGGTGATGGTCCAATGGCTCTAAGTGAGCCTGTTTCCAGGAATCCTGTTTTGTAAGCATGTTTTGCTTTGTGGACAACCTGCAAATGCCAAATTGACCCTGTCAAGAGAACGTCTGGAAAAACACAAAGAAACGTCCCCCTGCGGGAAATAGCAGGAAGTGCTTTCTTTCTTTTGTTCACCCTTCCAGTCGAGAAGTGCTATCCTCCAGTGATGAATGCCTCCTATCCAAAGGAGACGACAGAGTGACATGTCCGCTGACGTGCAGGACAAGAAAGGAGCATGACTCATACGGCCATTAAGTGATTTCCCGGGAATGCAGGAAAGATTTGCAATTGTCGAAAAGGAACCATGTTGGGAGCCCTATGCGGCGCCACGTGCACTCGGGTTTCTGAGAAGTAAAACCCCTTGTCAGAACCAGCCTGTGGTTTCTTTGCTGAAGAATAGAAATGTACCTCCTCTCCTCGCCGTTCCCAAGCTTTTCCCGCCAACAAGTGATCACGCCCAACGAATGAATGCCGGACCAGTCAGTGCTTCAGACCATCAGTGCAGTGATGTGTTCGATTGGATGCCGATACCTGAGGGGCGTGCCCTGGATTTGGTTGGTCAGCATCTTCAGAGAGGGGCTGGACATAGGGGGTTTTTAAGGACGCTGCAGAGCACGAAATGTCGCTCTGGGCCCTGGGTAAACGGCTCATCCAGTCGCTTCTCGCTATGAACTCTTAACGCTTGTCATTTTGCTGATGTACCCTTCTTCTTCATGTAAATATTCTTGTAAATACGTTTTCTCAAAGTGCCAGTAAACCTGCTTGTACATATTTTACCAACTTCGAATATTCAGTCCTTCTTCAACCCGGAGTCTCTGCACGCTACCAAGTGAAGGCCGGGTCGACGTAGCCCCAGCGTCACGACAGAGGGTTATAACGAGATCTTTGCGCAGTCTGAAATATGCTAAGCTTGGACATGCACCAAGTAGCAAAACGAATACGCAGGCACGGGCCCTGGCGCTTTACTACTTTACTCCATCTGTCACATTAGGGGACTGTGGTCTTCAGCATATGTGCAGCTTTCCGAGTAAGTGAATTTATCTCTGCTGTACGTATGTCCTCCTCGATGGGTGGATGGATGAAATATAGGAGCGTCCCCTTTGAAACGGGGTGGTAGCAGTAGCTATCATGCTCATTTTTCTCCCTATATCTTAATTATATTATTTTAGATTGGTTAACTATAACAACATTCTATTTATTGAATTTTTGTTCCTACATTACTAATATTATGTCACTTTTCTGCTTTTAAGCCACCAATCTTCCAGTCGCTTTTCGCTACCTTCCACCGCCGGTTTATTCACCCGGCCACTGGTATCTCTAAACCCCAGAGCTTCAGGAACAGTGATTGCGCCTGCACCTACTTCCGGATGGATACCATTACATTCGAGTATAATATGGGCAATTGTTTCACTGGAGTTACCACATACAGCACATGCGTCATCTCCATTGTTAAATTTCTTTTCGTAGCTGCGTCTTCTCAGGTACCCTGATATAGCTTCAAAAAGTAGAGCACTGCCTCTAGAGTTATCAAAGAAAGCTTCCTTCCTGATCTGCCTTTTCCACTTTCGGTATAATTCCACACTCTGTTTCTTTTCCATCGAATTTATCCAATCTTTACCTTCTGTGTGTGTGTGTGTGTGTGTGCTTTTTTTTTTTCAAGCAAGAAAGCGACATTTTATCTCTCTATTCAAAGTGCTAGTGATATGCCACTTCATCACTTGCTGTTTTTATTTTTTCTGCTGCAGCCACTATACTGCAAACGAGTCCGTGAATTCGCAGTTAGTTAAAGCCCCGTTAATCACGGTGCTTTCTGCATCTTCCACTCCCCTTTCTATTTTATCTCTCTATTCCGGAAGAGAGAGAGAGATGAAAGGAAGGCGCGGCCGGGACGATGGCGATTAGGCGAAACCAGGGGAACTTAGCTGGTTCTGGAAATGCCGTCTTTTCATGCGACAGTTCCATTACTATATATGCAGCATGCCTTTCCGTTACTGAATCAGGAAGGGACGTCGCGTCCTCGTAGCCACGCTGCTTTTCCCCTTCGTAGAATGAGGCAGTGATTAATAGCCAGGGAGTTTCGACAGCAACAATTTCTTGAAGGTTTCCTCATTTTGGTTGAGGCAAATTTTTGTTCATAGTACAGTACACTCACGTTTCGCAAATATGACAGTTACAAGGGCTCTGAGGTTCTTCGTAATCCGGTAACGCATAGAGGTCACATTAATTATAATATCTGGATGACGTCATGAGCGTCCGGCCAAAATCTTGCTAAATATTCTTAGAGTCATGCACGACATTCGGAAAATTCAGCATGACTTGCAGAGGAGTACCACTCATTCTAAGCGCCAACTAGCACATCATCTGCTTTTAAATGGGGTATACCACATCCTCTCGGTGCGAAGACTGCGCGTTATAGGTTGGCGTAATTTAAGCCACCCGAAACAGACACAGCAAGGGGGACCGAGAAGCAGCAATGGTGTCCGTACGAAGTGTAGCGTGAGGGGCACGTTGTCCGGCGCGAGGCCGTACTGGAGGGAGGCGACGCGCGCCACCAGCTTGGAGGAGACCCGCAGCCGCTCCTGGCCCATAGCAGCTGCCGTACGCTGCCATAGCCGAGACTCGATGGTCACGACGGCGCGGTCGCCCGCCGACAGGGAGCCGCTCAGCGGGCACTGGAACACCGCGCACCGAGGCAGCTCGCCGCAGCCCTGCAGCGAGGGAGGACTTCGCTTATACCCTCTTTACACGGCCGGCTTAACCACGGTTACGCTTAACCGAGGTTACCGAACTTAACCACGGTTAACCGCCAATCGCGGTTAGCTGTGCTTACACAGCTCGCCGCCGTTCTCGGTTACGGCCGCCATTGCCCATAAAGTACAACCGAAGCGACGCGGTGATCTGCGGAACGAAGCAGCATTTACAAATATTTTATTTATAATGTAGTTTCCGGAGTGCCGTCCGGCAAGGCGTCAACAAAGCGGTGAAGCCCCGCACGGTGGCAGCACCTCGTTGACCATCGTAAACGCCGCCGCGTTGGCCCCTCCTCCCGCAGACCGTTCGCGAACAACACGGCGGTTCGCTAGCGCCGACGTCAGAAACAAAGCGTGCTAAAATTATTGGCATCTGGAATACTGAGCCGAATATCAGAATGGAATCACTCCTGATCACTGACGAGCGGCAAATTGCTGGCAAGACCGATAACCGCGATACTAACAAGTTTCTGTTCAAGACAGCTGCTGCCGGTACATTGCGGCTCACCGCGTTCTACTTATATACTAGTTCTGCGATTAATGTATCGCCAAAGTTTATCGTATCGTTATTTTACGGCGGCAGAATAGGATTCGCAATAAAGATGTTTGATGAGTACACCATTTCGACAGCGTTGGTCAGTTCCAAAGCGCCGATCGCCGCGGCTTCGAAGAGAAATAATTTAGGCCTATCGACGACTAGGGGGTTACGCACCCCGCTGTAGTTCGCAGCGCTCGCTCGCTTCACCGCCGCGGTAAGTGTAACGTACCTCAGCCTGCTCGCAGCATCCCGCACTGCAAGCGTTGCGAACTTGTGCACTTTCATTATAAAGCTAAGACCGCGCATTTTTTGACGTTCCGCGCTCAGCACCAAGCCGCACAAACGATACTGCAAACACAGGACGGGGTTTCAGTACGCAGACGCTTGGCTGTAGGCCGTAACCGAAGACGCCGGGCGGCACAGTAGACACCGGATATTCAATACGGGCAAACGAGTACACTGCTGAAGCAGACACGCTCGTACGTCTCGCGCACTCGAGTGCCGACGAGCAGCTTCCGTGAACAGATGCCGCCATAACCTCGGTTAACGACGCAAACCGAGGTCGCCAAACTCGGTTTGCGATAACCACAGTTAGGGGTGTAACTATGGTTCGGTCTGCCGTGTAAACGGGCTAACCACGGTTTCGCGTAACCGCAGTTACGCTAACCGTGGTTAACTCCGCCCGTGTAAAGAGGGTATTAGGGTACAGCGAAGATAGACGCCGTCAAGTCCGTATTTGTAAACCGCGCTTAGCTCATGGAGCAAGTGTCATGGCACTATACAGGTCACAGCAGCCTGTGGCCTATCTGCATTTTCTATTACTCAAATAGTAGATAAGGAAAAGAGAAGGGGTGGCTACTCCTGGCTCTACGGGGCTGGGACTGGTAGGTCACCGAAGCTTAATTGCGGCGGGGGCTAGCCTGCAACCGGATTTTTATCTGTTGTAGGCCGTTATTGTACCCGCCACCGCTTCGGTGGTGTACGACGGCTGTTGCGACGCGCGTCTTTCTCTCCCTCTTCTTTTTCCTTCTTTCTTCTCTATTTTCTCTTCTTTCCGCCCGAGGCAACGGAGGCGGCTCAGCTACAGAGCCAGTAACAGGCCCGTGCATTTTCTTTTCCTTTTTCCTACAGTCGCAACGACAACATAGTAGACAAAATCAATATTTAATGATTTACTTGATCAAACACGATGCAAAGATTAAAGCTTTTGTTGTGTGAAATTTCGTCGTGATTTTGCTTAGGCAATGACGAAGCTTTAACAGTCGACTATTTTCTCGTACTGCCGCTTGTAACAATGTAAGCTTCATTGCAGGCGGTGTGCATAAGTCCAGTAAAAAGGTTAAATGAAAAATCAGTCAGAACCATTCCGTATGCAGGATAACTGATTATAAAAATGCATCTGGATCAAACTGCCTTTCTTTAAACACAGCGAGCTTTCACGTGATCGGACAGATGACAGTCAATCGCTTTGGGACATGGGCTCTGATTTGCAGTGGGGAGCCAGCGGAACATCGGCCTAAATCACACCAATTTGTAGTCTTTGGACTGGTCTTAAACGGGAAAAACTAAGGCAGCATTCAGGCACAGAAGGTAAAGTTTGAAACCCCCGAATCGGCACTTAGTCATACTGCTAGACCTTCCTTCAAAAATAAATTGCAATTTGCACTGATATGCGCATAGCGGCAACCAAAAAATAGCCAACAAATAGGACCTGTCCGTGTCGTTTTCTGTGTGTCGTCCGCGTTTTCTTTCGCGCTTTACCGGCCATGCATCTCGGCCAGCTTGCCCAACTTTCTGCTCTTCTAGGACCAACAATTAAAGTCATCGTAGAGAAACAAGATAGCGTGGGGCTCCCCGATAATGCCTCCACTGAACTACTCTTACAGCTAGGAGTGCACAATATACCCTTGCCGAAATCATCGAGGCATAGCACACGGCCCAGATTGCACGCCTATCAAGCACCAAAGCGGGCAGAGAGATTCTCGTCAAGCTCGGCCTGAACACCACAGCAGAGACAACGGCCTGCAGTTACCTAAAGTCGTGCGAGAAGCAATCAAAGTGTCCCCTTTCCCAAGAAGCGTACACCCGTTCCACAATCAAGGAAGAAGGCTCGCCCGCGCCAAAGCCCTCGCTGCGGACGCGGCAGTTTCCTGACCAGACAGCTTTTGTGGATGCTGCGTACATACCGGGAAAGCATGCCTACTCGGTAGCAGTAGTCGACGGACGCGGGCGTACGCGCAACTCACTCACACTTTACACCAAGGAGCCAGAGGTAGCTGAACAAGCAGCGATATCACTAGCTCTAAAAGACTGGAACTTCACAACTATATACAGCGACTCTAGAGCAGCCACTCGAGCTTTCGCCAAGGGCGGGATAGACAAGACGACGCTACGGATCTTAGGCGGAAGTAACATCACCGATCACTCCATCGTATGGTTTCCGGCACACATGGGCAGCTTAGGGGGCGGCCTGCGGAATCTCAACGAGATCGCACACGAGGCGGCGCGAGGACTCATCGACCGCGTCCCTCCGGTTTCCCCCGCTACTCCACATATCGAGTACAGAGATCAATTATTCACGTACAACGAGCTCACTAAGCACTTTTATCTAGGCAGACGAGCATTTCCCCTCCCGGATAAGAAATTAACCCGCAGCCAGTCACTTACGTTACGCTTGCTCCAAACGAACTCGTACCCCAACCCTTGGTGCATGAAGCACATCGACCCAAACTACGACGGACAACATGTGTGTGAACAGTGCAGTGACCGTGTAGACTTAAACCATATGCTGTGTGGTTGTGCATCGAGCGACGCCTACGCCGAGACAGGACAAAGTGTTAAAAAGTGCTTCACTACATGATCAGCTTCGGGCTGTCCAGGAGGCCCGTGCTGCGGCAAAGAGCTTCGGGCTCTCTCTGGCGACGTGGGAGCTGCCTCTACACCTGGCGCCTAGCCAAGTGTCCTTCAGGACCCCGAAGTGGGAAATAAAGTTTTACCAAACCAAACCACCAAACCAAAGAGAGACAGAGAGCAAGGAGGTGGCAATATTGTAGAACACTAAGCAAACTAATGATCCAGGGTTGAAGCGAAGCCTCAGTGCGCTAGCTTGCTTGTGGAATACCTTTGCTGCGCACAGTCAAAGAGGAGGAATGCCGGCCTTGCGGCGGCCCGAACGAGGGCCGCCGCAAGTGCCAGCCGCCTCGAGAGCACGGCGGGCAAGGGCCTCTAGGGCCCCAATCGTTGAGCACCCGAGGAGGAACGAATTTCGAGCCAGGGAGGGGAGTGGGTACTCGCCAATATTTCGACATGAAGACTTGCCTTCACCTGGCAAAGGGAATTCATCATTGCCGGTGGTATATATACCAGCTACACCGGTGTAGCAAATCTCCAATACCTCCTATGGTGTTTACTGCACTAGTGTAACTGGTGTAGGTTAAAAAAAAATAGCCCTAGTGTCGGAGCTGCCGTCGCGGCCGCGCGCTCCGCCGGTGCCGGAGAAGTGACGTCAGAACCATAGCCGGCGCCAGCTGCGCATCACTCTTTCCGTTGGTTGTGCGGAGAAGAGGTGTGTGTGGTGTATATATAGCTAGGAGCGCGTGGCCAAAATCGACCAACTATGGAGAAGGAGAGTCCGGCCGCTGCTCAGCGCATAGCCTAAGCTATCCTAAGCGTAGCCATGCAGCTGTTGCTTTCGGAACTCAACTAGGTTTAACCGGAGCTAAACCAATGCCAATTTATCATCTCGCTCAATTGCCATCCCACTCAAGCCTCAGGAGGTCCTATACATGCGCGCATATATCTTCAATTCTTATAAGACTTTCTGGAGCTACTCGGGATAACAGATATCTATAGTCGGTTACGAATCAAGAATATAGCGATGAATTCCATTCATTGGATGAAGGGCTTCGAGGGGTATTTGCCGCTTCTTTCTTGACTTGTAACCGATAATATATAGCCTTTTTTTTTTTTTTTTCATCGCGTCCTCTTTTAAAGGGCTGAAGCCGGATCATTTGGTTCGTAGTCTGCAGAAAATGAAAACGAAAGAGAAAGCTCTATGCATAGAAAAAAAGCTGCAGCTCCTACAGTAGTAGAAACTGATGAAAAGAACAACCTGCTACCACAACTTTTGTGTGGTCTGCTTCTTCCTATGCTCCTGCGTTTGAACTGCTTTCTCCATTCTTTCTTGCTGTACAACGGACAACGGATGCTCTATTAAAAGTAAGTAGTCTTGGCAGTTTACGACGCCCCTCCTCTTCTCCTCAGCGCGTGAAAAAAATAGTATAGATTTAACCCGGTTACGCTAACGACAGTGTGCTTAAAGGTACTAGTAGCGAATGGTTTAGCTTTGTTTACCAGTAATTGGCAAGACATGGTTATTCAGTGTCTAATCATCTTTTACTGCAATGACAGACACTTTGAAATTGACAAAAACGTTTTTATGGTCACTTTAGTGAGAAATATGGCGTACGCAGAGGCAACGTACTTTGTATTTGCAAAGGCCAAGTCCAAACACGAACAATATTGCGTGGATGATATAGCATATCTTAGTTCATCAGTTCCAAAATAAATTTCTCACTCATTTCTTGGACAAAGCGTGGATGCCTCGTCGTATCGTTTGTTGAAGTATCCCAAGAAAACCAGGCCTTTGCCGGTTTGGTAGTCATGGGTACACCCGTACAATCACAGCTTGGCTTTTGAAACGTGTGGCAAGATGCATAGAGTTAATACAAAGATTCTAGAGGGAAAGCTGGGCAGGGAAACGAGCTTCTCACTGGTTCGCCGCGATGGCGATGGCGATGGCGATATGGTCGTACCCTTTTGAACGGGCGATCACCCAGTGGGATCTGACCAAAAAAAAAAAAGAAAAAGGAGAGTATAGATGTTAGTTCACTCCACGTCTTTGCGCCGCTCCGGGCGCTCTGCTCCTCGTGTCCACCAGAACTCCAGCCGTCTCTTCGTACATTCCACGACCGCACCAAGGGATTCTACTCCGCTCCCCTCTTCATGTGACGCCGCAGCCCCGTCGGTGCTTCCCTCTGCCGTGTCAGCCGTGTTGCCTGCGAAGCCAAGGGCGACCGGCAGCGACGCCGTGCGAGGGGCGGGAGAAATCGCAACACATCCAAGTATCACATGCTCCAAAGTTTCCTCCTCCGCTCCGCAGAGGGCGCAGTCGGATACGCACTTGCTAGTGAACCTAGATCGCCACTGCCGCGTCCTCAAGGCTCCACACCTGGCTTCAGCCAGTAGCCCGCTCCCCACGGAGTTGTCATAAAATGGTTCTGGGCTAATCCCTGTCTTCTGCGCGCTGTACAATGCCAGGGATGACTTCTCCTTTGCCCTGCGCATCCACTCAGCTGTCTCAGCTTCCTTCACCTTCAGCTTGAGCTTCTTCCCCTGGCTCACCGCCGGTACATCCGAGAGGCATACTGTTGGCAGATGGTACCGTCTCTGCAGCCTCGCTATCCGCCTTGTACACTTCGTTGCTATTCCAGCATACAACAGGTGGATTAGCGTCTGATGTGCCAGGTTACTTGCCGGGAGGCGCATCAGTCGGTCCTCATATTTTGTTTTGGCCGCCGCCTCTCTCGCTGAGAAAGAGGACCATCCGACCTCGCCTTGGACTCCCTCCACCGCTATGTGTTTGGGCACCCCTAAAGCTACACGGCCGACTGCCCTCTGCTGTCGCTCAAGAAACTCCCGGGTGCCGGCGGAGATGCACAGAACTGCATTTGAATATGTTAGCGCTGGCACTGCCACCATTTTCCATAGGGCTCTCGTTACCTCGTTGCGGTTAAACGCCCAGAGCGACCGACGGCCCAACATACCCTTACAGCGAGCCGTTTTCCCCCGCATTTCCCTCTCGTGTTGCCCGAGGTAGTTTGCCCCTGCCGACAACCGGACGCCGAGGTATTTGGCGAAATCCACCCTCTCTATCTGATTTCCCTGAAGTTTCCACCTGTGCCCGCTCAGCTTGTCCCTTTCGCCCCATGCCATCACTACACACTTTGCTGAGCTGAACTTCAGTCGACGCTCGCTCATTCCCGTAGCACAAATGTCCAGTAGCCTCTGTAGCTCTTCTGGTGTCCCTGCGAGGACCGCAAAATCATCGGCATACACCAGCGCTGGTATACGTAGCTCGACCTTCACCCCGGCCTCTAGATGCTCAAACCGACATCCGTGCCCAGACACCTCCAGCTGCTCCGTGACCCCTGCGACGTACAACATGAACAGCAGTGGTGACAGTGGACACCCCTGTCGTAGCCCCTTCGGGCTCTCCAAGAAGCTAGTCCTCTGACCTGCCCACTCCACGCAAGCTCTGACATCGGCGTAGAGCTCTTGCAATAGCGCGATGCTGGACTCCTCAAGGCCAAAACCCCGCAGGATGCTCCACAATATGGCTCGGTCCACATTATCATAAGCCTTAGCGATGTCCAGGTACGCCACGAAGAGTGGGTTTCCCGTCTGCTGTGCTATTTCTATGCACTGTGTGAGGACAAATAAATTGTCCTCAATGCGCCGTCCCGCCCGGAAACCATTTTGGAGCTCCCCAAGAGCCCCATTTCTCTCTGCCTACGCTTGCAAACGGGCATTTGCCACCTGTGCGGCTACTCTGTACAGTACCGGGGTCACTGCTATTGGCCTGTAGTTATCCAGGCACTCTTTGTCCCCGGTCCCCTTATACAGCGGCTTTATTTTTGTCAGTCTCCAGTCCTCCGGGATCTTTGCATCCTCCAGCACCCGTGCGAGGGAGTCCTTCAGCTTTGACTGTGCCTTAGGCCCCAGTGCCTTGATCAGGCTCATGGGGATGCCATCACACCCCATTGCGGTCCTGGCCTCCACCCTCTTCATTGCCCGCTCCCACTCCCGATCCGTAGGTGCTGCACGAAGGTCTGCCGCGAGGTCTTCTGCTAACTGTTTTCGGGGCTCGCTCATCTCTCTTCCTTCGAGCTCCGTGTCCACCGGCGACCCCTGCATCATGCACCACCACTTCTCCAGGATTGGGACACAGGCCGGCCCTGTAACCGCCTCGCCCCCTGGGGCCGCTTTCAACGCTGCTGAGCTCTGGGTCTGCCCTGTCTCCTTAACCCAGTGCCAAAAACGCTGAGGCGCCTGCCGGCCCGCCGCTCTCAGCTCATCCATCATCCTGCGGTTAAAGATGTGGAGCCGCGACTGGATCAAAGCCGCTGCCTCCTGTTTCCGGGTCCTATAAAAGTCCCACGCATTGGCAATGGCCTCCTTGTCCTGCCCCTTGAAAGCTTGGCGGTGTATTCTACTCGCCGCTCGACGCCGAAGTATGGCCGCCGCCACCTCTGGGCTCCACCAAGCTTTCGCCCTATGATGTCCTCTGGTGCGTCCCCTGCATGCCGTGAGCTGTCCTACCATCTCTCCTATCATCGCGTCGTAGGAGTCCAAGAACGCCACTCTTGCCTCCAGGCCCTTTGCTATTTTTCGCAGCTCGGCCTCGCTAAGCCGCCCTTGTGTTGACTTCTGGGGCCGTTCCTGTCTCCGGTGCACGTGCCCAAACAGCAGGCGCAACCGATTGTTGTCGCTCTCCAAATTTCCTTCGCCCTCCTCATAGACGACCATTCGCTCTAGCTCCTCGTAGAGCCTTTCTGTCATCAGGCAGAAATCAATGCACGACTGCATGTCCCTACACGCCCAGGTTGTACGCCCCTCGCATTTGCCCGAGCCGTTCACCATGACAAGCCGCTCCCCCTCCACCAACTTTAACAGCTGCCTGCCGTTTGCGTCTGTGTGCCCGTCGAGGTCCTCGATGTGAGCATTAAAGTCCCCGACTGTCACGACTTCCGACTGCGCTCGAAGCGCTCGTATGTCCTGCGTTAGACACTCGTACAGACCCTCGTTGTACTCTACAGCCCCGCCCGAGCGCATGTATACCACTGCCAATGCCACTGGTTTACCTCCTATCGCTCCAGCTAACCACATGTGCTCCTGGCACGACTGCCTGGTGCGACTCCACCTGCCAGGCTCCGCCCAGAAACACCCTACTCCTCCCCCTTGGCGTTCCGACCCTTGGCGGTTAGAGCCCTCCCACCCGTATCCATCGACTCGAGGGGGAGTCTCTACTTCCCGCAGATGTGTTTCTGCCACTGCGAAAACGTCAATCTGGTGTTTTGCAAGTTCCGTGCTCAGCTCTTCCAATTTTTGCGCCCTCCGACCTCCTTGCATATTCAGGAAGGCGATAGATAGATTCGTTGTCCGCTGTTTGCGGTGTTTACCTCTTCGTGTACGGGTTCCCACTCTTGAACTACGCTGTCCCTGGAGTTGACGCTTACCCACGCCTGGTTTTGGGGAGTCAATAGAGAGTTTTAGAATTGGGGCCCCCCAAGGAGCTTGGGGCGTCGAAATGCGCATGCGCAGAACGTAAGGCGCGCTTGGGGTCTTGGGTTAACGCTAGGGGCGGCCCCTATTTTTCGGAAATAGCGTTCGCCCCAAGCCGCCGTTGGGTCGCTTGGGTTACGGCAACATGGCGGCGTTCGGCCAAGCGGCGGCCGCTCGCCTCGGCACATATTCGTCGTCACCGCTCGATGGTGTCACGCGTTCATGGAAAACGAAAGGCTAACGAAGCTTATGCTGTCTCATGATGCCCGCACAACCAAATTTTAGCGATAAAACGCACTATATTTTTAGATTGCTTCCGGATTTACCGAGCTGCTAGGCTTAGCGAGTTCGCCTCCTTTGGTTGCCATGGGGACCAGACGGCAGAAAGCGCGGAAGGTTCAAATGAGGTTTCCCGGTCTCGGCCTGGATTGACAATTGGCCGATTTCGTCTTGTCTGACGAAAACGGTTTATATAACCGGTTGTCTTAAGATAGTTTTTGCACAATAATAGTACTTTTTGATGAATGCGATAGCGTTGTTGGCTTTTATATATTAAAATGCTTTTCTTTGGCTACCGTCGTGGCGCTGCAATCGACGAACGCAAGCCCGGCTCCACTGCGTCGGGAAAACCCCTATTCTAAAACTCGCCGCTCGGCTAGCACGTTGCGCCGCCGCACGCTATTTCCTTGGGGGCCCCAAGCCTTGGGTCCCCCTCCAGCCCGGCATGTATGATCACCAGACATTGGTCATCCTGACGTGCCTGCAGCTTCTCGTGTACCCGCTCCATAGTGTCCGCCAGTGTCGCTCTCGCCTTTGTGAAGAAAGACACTCGACTGTCCCTGTTCACAACGGTCAGGGCGCCCGTCTTCAGTCTAAAAGCATTTTCGTCCCCGGCCACCAATACCTTTCGGGGCTATCTGACCCGTTTCCCGTTGGACGCTTCTAGCTTCTGTGGGCTCTCCTGCTGCTCACTAGGCTTCCCGCTCTCTAGTGTTCCCGTTTCCCTCTCGCGCATCTTTTTTTCAGTGCCCTTCATCTGATGTTTCTTCCCGTGTGGTTTCTCCTGATCCTCGTTGTTCGCCCTCCTGCCTACACTTCCGCCTCCGTCCTGAGAGTGATGATCGGCGAGCCCCTGCAAGGAGTCGTTCTCCCCGGCGCACAGCACTTCGGAGTGCAGTTCGCTCCCCTCGCTGACCTTATTCGTCACTAGTCCTCCCTGCTCGGGTTGTAGCCCTCCGATGGGTCCGCTGTCATCTGTATGCCCTTCACTCCTCTCTAGCGGCCCCGTCGCCGTCCGTTCTGGCTCATACGACCGGCCCGGAATCGCTTTGCCCAACTCCCCCGACACCTCGTCCAGCCTGCCGAGTGCTCTAAGGGTCCCTAGCCTCTGCAACTCTTCTCCCTGGTTGCTTACTCTCCTCATCAGTTCCTGCACCTGCGCTTCCAAACTTTCGCGTCTGCCTATGTCTTGCTCCAGTTGGCGCCGTAGGTCCTCAACCCTCGACTTTTCCCCTGTGCCCGAGCCTTTCTCCGCTCTGGCCTCCATATTCTGTATACGCAGGGTCCACTCCTCCTTTTGCTGACTCAACTTGAGTGCTAACTCTGTCTCTATAACGTTCATCCTTGCACATCGTTTGCACACGTAGTGCGATGCGGCGTTAGCTTCTTCCACATTTTTAAAGGGAGTGTCGTGAAGCTGCAGCCACATGTCGCAGCTCGTGCATGCGACCCAGTCATCGCCACCCTCCCCGCTCTCGGCATGCTGATTTCTCCGTGGCTTACCCATGCTGTGGCCCGGCTTGAAAACTCCCGCGTTTCCGCTTGCCGTGACTCACTGAACTTTCACCACTTTCACCGCCTCACTGCTCTTTCCAGAGATCAGTGCCGACTTCAAAACGCTGCCACCAGCAGCGCCACCTCTCGTCGTCTTGGCGGACACCTTTGTCGGGGTGTAGTAGCCACTTGAAACACAGATGGCACCACACGACCCTGTCACCGTCGCAACAGCAATAGGCCTAGCACGACCCCAACCGAAGGGTTCAAGCCCTTCGTCGCGCTAGCCGCCGGTACCGTAGGCCTCGTCCTGGCTACGAATGTCATCGACACCTGGCGATGCAAAACTTTTATCATTGTGGCCAGCACAGTTTCTGCTCATTGCGTCAAAAATGAACAAAGGTTTGAACAAAAGTTTTAAAAACCGCTGCCGATAACACAACTGTAGGAAATTTCTATACATTGTTTTCAAGTTTCAAGCATATTATATAATCTTTCAGGCACCTTCTTGGCCATAAAGGAATGATGTAGAATAATTGGAAACCATGTTTGCGAGCAGACGTAGCAGATCAACAGTAAACACACACGAGCACCCTTTGACATTTACTGTATGC
Source organism: Amblyomma maculatum (assembly GCA_023969395.1). Taxonomy (NCBI): domain Eukaryota; kingdom Metazoa; phylum Arthropoda; class Arachnida; order Ixodida; family Ixodidae; genus Amblyomma; species Amblyomma maculatum. The sequence continues at coordinate 304,757 of JAJIZL010000117.1, forward strand.
AGCACTAGCCATCCCGGATAGACCAAGGGCCGTTGCTGTGGAATTCGTCACTGTTCTTTTTTTTTAATATACTGTGGTCGTCGTCTTGCGCCAAAGCAAATTTCTGACATATTTTCAGGTGATCGGGCACAGAGGAGATGCATGTGCGCTCGACGGACGAAATGCATGCGAAGCGCGAAACAATCGCAGGGATAGCCGGCCTTGCGATAACAACTCAGAAGAATCAGGATACCTATGTGATGTTACAGTAAATACGCGACGCAACATATCACAAGAAATGCTCCACACGCGACGATTCTGCCGTTGTTTACAGCACCTACTGAACAGTAGCTGCCCGCCATCGGTTAGCTGCACGCCGCCATCTTCCCACGATCCAAGTTGCCAGCTTCAAACCATCTTCATGTGCCAGATTTAGCAAGTAAAATTCATCTGGCAACCAATGAACAGTGTGATAATGGCGGCAATCACGCGGTCACCCCTCGAATGCATTGGGTGAACGGGCAGCTTTCCCTCTAGAGTCCTTGTATTAACTCTATGGCAAGAAGTAAGCCACGGCTACATCCAATCTATTGTATTAGCCTAGTTAGAGTTACCAGCGCGAGGACACGTAGTTGTGGCGTCACGAAACAACCCAGACGAACCGCCTTTTTCACAAAATGTGGCGCCCTCTGGGAGTGGTTGAAAATTCGTCTGCTACTGGTTGAAAGTATCCTTGGCGCCGGCGAAATGACGGTGTGTGTTCTTGAAAGCTACCGCCATCTATCGCATACGCCTGTCAAGAATATTACCTACACATGACCTCCGAGATGAGCTACGGCTGCGCCGATCGCGGAGGCCAAGAACTGCGCATGAGCAGCTGGGGTTGGTGGTTTGTTTTCAACCAGGGAGAGGCGCGCACGCATAGAGTGACCTTGTGAAAAAGGCGTAATTCGATGTTCAACTTGGATGATCCTAGTAGCGTACTTCTCAGTGCACTAAAATGTGGCAGAAAAGCAGATGCAAACCGCTGTGTTTAGCCAGAGCGTGTTCACGCACTAGCTTGCTGCCTAAGCAAGCGATAAATAAAAAAAAAAAAAAGAAAAGGCACTTCTCTGTTTTGCTTCGTGCACGTTAGCTTACCAGTTCATCTTCCAGTTCGTAGTCACCGACGTCGCGATGCACTCTGACCGCGTGCGAGGAAACAGCGCGTGGCCTTCTGGACGATCCCTGGAAGCGCATGAGAAATAAACAGATGCACAAGTAAATTCTCTTCGAATGAATTCTAGTTTCTTAAACAGCTTGTTAAACTGTCTTGCAAAGAACAAAAGAAAACCAAACTTGTGCGAATATATATATATATATATTCGCACTAGCTTGTTTTTTTTTTTTTTTTATAACTATGCCGACATGAGCTCAATTGTCTCTTCAACATGTGAAAACACTGAGAAAGCAAGTAGAAGCTACGTTCCATTTTGTACAGAATGGGTAACGTACGCAGAACACACAACCTAGAAATAAGCTTTAAAAATCTCAATAACGCGATATTACGATTTTTCGAAATAAGAAATTTTATTGCTAAACTGCCCGAAAATTTTAGCCCAGTAATTCATAACGAATTAAAACAAATCGCCATTTGCGCTATTGCGTTGCATGAGCACTAGCGACACCTATTAGGTACGCGGTGGTGCCTAATTGGCTGATTCGATTTTCCTTTCTCCCCCTAAACATAATTCATTTTCTCTCTCTCTCTCTCTCTCAATATATATATATATATATATACACATTGATTCAAACAACGTTTTTGCTTCGAACAAGTGATCCTGCCCCATAGCGCTTACAGAAGAGCAAGCGTTTCACCTTCAGACAGCTGTGCTGTTCGTGTGTTGGCTGTCTTTCTCAGCCAGTGACTGTGGGAAATAAGACCATAAGCCACTTTCTCAAGGCTCAGCCTACGGGGGCCCGATGGCCGCCGAGATAAAACTGAAGTTGTTTGTAACACGAGATTTTCGAGGAGTAATGAAAAAAGCGGCCAGCTACTTTAAATAAAAATTGCTTTTCCGAGCAAGGAAGATTAAAATATATAAAAGGAAACACATTTGTCGCTGCCACCGCCGTCTTTGCAAGCTAACTGCTGTGGCTCCAAGGCAAAATTTTCGCGCACTTCCTGATGATGATCATGGACTCTTTCCAGCAATGACGTCAAGAGATTGTATCGAATGGCTGAAAAATAATGTTAAAATTTAAAATGCATTTTTTCTCAGCTATGAATGCGTCTTTTATTGCTTTAAAGGTAGAGAATACAATCGATTTTTAATACTAACAAAAATTAGTTGAAGGAATCTTAACGTTTTTTTTTTTTCACGGCCATTTTGGGATGGTGACGATGCCATTGTAGCAGTCTCTTTGATCTGGGCGTGTATCGAAAGAAGAAAAAAAGGTGCCTTGGCCACACACACACACACACACACACACACACACACACACAC
>JAJIZL010000117.1:312221-325273 GCA_023969395.1 Amblyomma maculatum
ATATTTCAGACACTTTTCCGCGTGCCCTGATTATCCTGAACCCTCAGCTTATTTAGAACGCATTTTCTTCCGTACTGTTGCAATTCAGTCCCTTCACTTTCCACATCCTTCTTCCCAACGTGCCGGATTTGCCTAGCCTCGCATCAACGGACGGACCAGTTGGCCTTGGTGACACCGGCTAAGGACATTCCCGAGAAGAGAAGAAAACGTATGGGGCACTACCGCCAGTCGCTTTGGGTCGACGGCTTCGCCTGGCGTGGCGGGCGTGATGACGTCACAGGGTCTTCGCTTGGCCGCGGCCCCCGGGCCCTGGACCACGGGTGGATCGAGCAAGTAGAGCAGCGGCTGGTCGTGCACGTTGTGAGTGGGCCACACCAGGTAGACGTCCGCTTGTTGTACCACGCTCGGGCCGCGGTTGATCAGCTGCGCAGTTAAGCAGCCACGATGGTAACTGAAGCGTAAGATTTTACTAAGCGGATAAAGTGCGCGTAACGCGCACATTATACCTAGCATATTGACCTTCCCTGTGCTATGGAAGGCTGCAGCCAACACGCGCCCATTGAACAAGAAAATATTGAGCTATGAAGTCCTTCTACGGTTTTCTGACCTCATCAAATCCAGCCGCCACGAGCGTCATGAAAAATACCTATGAAACATAAGCGATTCTGAGGTAAACTTGTAAAATTTGCATAGTTATACGCGTTTCTCGCTGTTCAGATGTTAAAATAATTGCACCAAAGCTCGGCTCATCTTCCCCTGGAGAATTCTGTACGTAGTGTGAAATTAATTTGAATAGTACAGAAAGCTCTCAGCCCAAGCCAACTTCGTGCATACAGTTACCAACAAACAATACTGTTACGGCTGAAATGCATCTGCTGTACGAGAGTACACACTGCATCATTTTATCACATCTATTGTGATTGTACTGACCAGACATGTCTGGGTTTTCAATTCAAGCCCCTCCCTTAAATAGCACCTGACTTCAATTTTTCACAAACCGGCCTTCAGGGGAACGCATTAGAACCACGAGGCATTGGTTTAATTTATTCATGCTCACTGCACCCCACACAACCGTTTGCCTGCTTCTACTCGAGCGAATTTGCTGTATGCTGTGCATCTCACCTCGTAAACGTGTTTAACGGGCGGCCCAATGTCATCCGATGTCTGCACTTCTTTGTCATCTATGAGAGACACGTTGAGGAACACCTCCGGCGGGAATGAAGTGCTGTGTAGAAATTTCGAATGTATGGCACAATTAATTGATTGAAGTCCATTTTCGGATGTAACAGCTACTCAGTTTTCATTTCATGTAACGCTTCATTAAAGAAACAGTGAATAAAGTGCAATTCAACTATTTTTTAAACTCTTGGAGAACTGTCACGCTAATACACTATTGTCTCGCCTATCGGCTGCAGATTGCCACCCAAATTTTTGCTCTCTGCTTTGGCAAAATGTTATTACAATCAAATGTGTTGTTAGAACTTTACAGAGAGTTGAGGCCAATTTAACTTCCGAATCAGACTCTTGCCAAGCGTAGGGAGGCTTGTAGCCACTTTATCGCTGCACATCTCAATGAGCAGACCCAGTATCGCTTCCGGCTTTGCTCTTGTACACTGCAAAACAGTTAGACGCCAATCTGCACGTATCATGAAGCATATCCCACAAAACAGGGCTCAGCAATGGGAGGATACTCGAGGTTACTCATTTTGGTTCCGAAAGGATCATTCTTGATAGGAGCTTATACGGGATTCGAATTTCTATTGCACAAGACGTTTTCGGAACGCTCAGAAAGGAACCTCACCATTCGCGCTATTTGATTATGTCGTTCGCAAGCTGGACATAAGCAAAGGCTCGGTATTGAGGCTCGCAGAAAGAAAGAAAAAAAGTTTGTTTGCTCACCCTCTAGCGGTCATGTTGACTTTGACAGTGACCGGAAGCCGGACTACGAGGCTGTTGTCTTTCGAGGCCGCTTCTACTTCCGGGTTAGTGCTGCATAGTCGAAGAAAATAAAAGGGAGTCAGCGATACCACGATGATGTAAAATCTGTTAAGTCCCGGGCCTGATTGAGTGCTTGTCTGGCGGTAATATGATGTGTGCTCGGAGGAATACTGGTCCCAATTATCTAATATGTGCACGAAAGAGGGAGGGAGGGAGGGAGGGAGGGAGGGAGGTTAGACACGCTATAGACTTCATCCAACATTTTGGGTATGAAGCTGACATCTGTGATGTGTGTTTTGCTGTTCGTCCATCAATTCCTTTTAATTTCCCGCCAGAAATTTACAATCAGCGGGATGAACACGCGTGGTACCCTTCCACAGTAAACCGGTTTTGAGGAAACGAGAGGCGCAGAAACTATCTGTCTTCTCGGCGGGTGTCTTGACCATGCTGTAATTGAAGAGCGGTAGAGGAGAGTGAATTAATGGAGAAATAGGTACCATTTGTGACCTATCTGGCTAATATCAAATTGTAGAGCGGGTTGCTATCTCTTTATCCAAGCGTCGCACCTGTTGACGACAACGGTGATGTTGAGCTCAGCTGCAGTGGGAACGAGCCGTGCGGGGGCCAAGATGACCTTGAAGCGCACTTTCTTGCCCGCCGGCAGCGGGTTCTGCACGTCGCACGCCAGTTGGCTCTCGCCCGACAACTGCTTCTGTGCGCCGCCGCACGTCACCGAGTCCTGGAGCAGAACGAAAGAGGTTAATTATTACATTCATAATAACACCCGTGCAGTAGACATGCCTGCGGTAACCAAGAGCGGTAGATATCAGTTAAGGGAAAAGAAAAGAAAGGGGTTCTTGGAAGAAATAAAACGCAATTTTTTCGCAGCCTTTTTTACTTCGAGCCTTCGTGGAAAACGGCGAGGCCGCGCTGTGAATGTTTCATTTTCCTCCTTGTGTTGTTGACAATAAGGGAGCAGGGAAACATGTTTGTCAGCTCAACATAAGGATTTAATAACAGGCTTATCTCCGCGCCGACGCTGCCCTTACTGGGCATACGAGGACGGTCATTGCTCTAGTTGCTATGAATGATAGTGATATACGCCAGGAGGCCAGCCTATAGTAAATCGTGCACCGTAGATATCAGCCACGCACCAGTTTCCCTTTGTCGACCTTGACGTAGTTGAGGTCCGGCGGGATGGTGACGAACATCATGGCCTCGAACGCATCCTCGCCGCGATTGTCGACGTTCACCGACAGCTCCACGTTGCCCGTGCTGCCGATAAGGAACTCCTCCATGTTGCTGCGAGCGTCCGCATGCATGAGGAACGTGTCAACAGGCTGTTGCAGTGGAGTCCACAGCCCGTATTATTCCCATGAAGATACTATGTTAACTATCAGTGATCAGGAATGTTGCACAGGCCGCCTACTTGGGAATCACTGCAGTACATTATACGTGTGGCCCAAGTGATGGTCACGTACGCTTTACACACTGCACCTGTTCATGCAAAATCTTACTGTTCTTGTACAGAACTAGCCAATCTAACTATCAGACAAGGAGGTGCTTCATCTGATGACGCAATTTCTATGTCAGCATAATTGCCGTGACATGTTCGTCTGTGCGATGAAACGTGCTAAACTAATCAACACGGCCTCGAAAACGAAATTTACGAGCCTAATCAAGAATATAAACATTAGGTAAAGACACTTAAAACTGCTTACGTGTGCCAAATGCGAAATCACTATAATGACCATGAGTCATGACTACTCCTTTGTACATACTCTACGTACAAACTATGTATTATGTACTCTATGTATTATGTTTGTACATACTGTAGACCTTACAGTATACGTTACTTGTAAAGTGCCGAGTATGCTACGTTAGGATGCCACACTGGCCTAGTTGGCCGCGCTGGCTATTCCAATGATGTTACGTTGTACAATTCATATGAGTAATGAGCCATGAATATGCCTAGAAGACATGATGAAATAGAAAATTATGATTCATTTCATGACTCTACATGTCCTCTTACACACTTGTGGAACTGCACTCAGACGGGAAGTGCTGTCACCCGAATTTCACGCCGCGGACGAGTTTAATATTTCATTAGATTGTTGGCACCTGCTGCATTTCGTCATTGTCATAACGAATTGAGGGGCTTCAGAATCGGCATATGTATTGCAAAAAGAAATCTGCCGGTAGGGGCAGGCACTAAGCAGGCTTCCAATTTATTTATTTTTTATGAAGCAGGCAGGCGCCCACATTAAGCAACGTTATTAGTAAATTTCATGCAATGTTCTTCTCATGAGTAAAGCGTAACATCACCATTTCATGTTTGCATACATTAATTTTCGAAAATTTCCAATGTTACATCATCAATGTCTTCATCACCAAGATCATTTCCAATCAGCCTTGTTTTGCAGCGGCTCCTCCTACCACATCCCATAAAATATACAACACTGCGTATAAATTCGCAAACTGAACTTACGGAGTCACCCTAAGCCTTAAATCCGGAACACACACACCGTCACCGCCACAGTTCTTGCGAATGTGAACCTGCAAGGAGCAAACGAAACAAGCAAAACTATTCAAGAATTATTTTGTATACAATGATATGGCGCTTCGCATATACTTGATTTCCTGTACGTACGCTTATCCCGTCTTTCCTTGTGCGTACAAAGCCATGAAGTACGATAAACGTTTTGCTGTGTTATTAATGTCAAAGTATAATGTGCGATCAAGTGCAGAAACTGATTTTAAGTGTTGATAGAAGACAAAGGAGACAAAGGGCCATCTCAAGCATTGCTTCAACAATAAGTTTGAAGAAGGGGGACATTTTCGACCTGGATCTATGGATGTTTATCTTAAATCCAACTGATATGCACCGAGAAAAAATGCGCGATAAGCATGCTCACCTCCTTCGTGACGTTGGCAGGTCTGCTGCCGTTGAGCACAGGCAGGAGGAGCGACTGGGAGGACACGGCCTGGATTAGCTCCGTCCGCAACCGCATCGTGATTGGCGTCAGTTTGTCCCGAATTGTTTTCTAGAGGACGCATAAGTATACGAAGAGGAATTGCATTGTAGTAATTGTTTTGCCCAAATGTTTGTTTTCTGAACGCTTCACGTGAAAAATAACCCATATAGGGCAATGCAGTGGAAATGCGACCGGCAATCTTCTTGTTTGCATGCATATGATTCTGCTTATTGTTTTGGAAAAAGAAAATGGCGTTGTCGATTCTGGTTATACCGAACTCGGATATATCGAATCATTGCTTGTATCCAACTCTCAGAATATCCCCTAGAAAATCCCATGCAAATATATAGGAGTTGCGTTCGCGTTTATCGAACTCCCGCTCAATGGAGCATTCTATATAGCGAACTGTGCGCCGCGCCCCCGCAAGGTGCGGTTCTCCTAATGGCAACCCTACGATCATTTTTCGTGCGCGGAGCCGGATCAGCTGTGCAACCTTGGGCACCTCCTGACAGCGCTAATTCTGTAAAGTCGCATGATGAGGTGAACGTTGAGTCCACTTCAAAGTGGCTTTCTGCCTGGCAAGCTTGTTTTCAACGCGACATTGCTGCCATGCGGCAAAGCCAAAATTCCATGCACCGAGTTTGTGCGGTGAAGCCTGCCCAACAAACCGAAGGCTGGCGGCGGTTGTCGCGTGGCCTGCTTCGCTGTCGAAGGAGGCGGAGAAATCAAATGTGCCCTATCCTAGCTCAGTTAGTATAGTGTTTATAGTGTGCCAGTCTCATAATTACACCTCGTATAGTGAGTGTTGGCGTTTCCCAAAGCACCATCCGCAGCAGCTTTGATGCGGACCCCAACCCCAACGGTACATCCGCCACACAGCGCTAGTTGCGAGCAGCGTGAGCTTCGACACTCCAATCTGTCTCTAGCAAGTATTCAGAGCATGCGCTCGCGTCTACGGAGCGCCAAGTCGGAGTGCGCTCCTCTTTTTGGCGTGGCGCGAGGTAACGCGAGGCGCATGGGTGCTCCCTGCGCGTCGCCACGCCCAGGGCAAGCGATGGGCTGCCAGTATACGGCGGCGTGCAGCAATGCGCTGCAGAAAAAAGTGCTGCTAGCTTGAGTGCACCGTATAGACAGTTCTGTGTTACAGAGGAGCCATGTTTTATATATCTGATTATCGACACATCGAACTATTTCACGGGCCTCTTAGAGTACGATATATCCGGGATCGACTACATTACGACCAGATGTGCTGTCAAAACTTGATAGAGAGTTTAGGTCGATTCCACTTCCGATATTCTTCCGACAAACTTAGCAACTCCTGCAGCCTTTTTATCGCTACTACCATAGCGTTTGAACTGTGCAGAGAGTTTTGCGTGGCTTCTTAGACGGCCGCTGCTTTTTCAATACATCACAGGAAAGCCATTAAAGCACTTAAGACAACTGATACTTCAGCCCAACATTAGATGCATGAAGTAGCAAGCATTTCTAGAAGCTTTATCAAAGCTTTGTTGTTATTTAACTAGAGGCGCCTCCAGTCACCGTTAAAGTTACTTAACTATATGCTTAGCGTCATCTAAAGGTAGAGCGCTCTGTACTTACATGACGGCCAGTAACGCTAACGGTGGCTGTCAAATGAAGGGTTGCGTGCCCATTGGCTAGCGAACACACGTTCACAGCAAAAAAGATGGCGCTGCGCAAAGCGAAATCTCCGACAGCAATCGAATACTGCCTAGCTGTTTCACAACATGAAGAGGGCACTTGCCAGGACGTAGGCGGTCTCGGAGTTGCAGTACTGCGTGTCCCTGGTGAGCCGGACTGTCCTGTTGCGCACCATGCTGTTCTGCTGCTCGAGCAGGAAGGCCCGAGCGGGACCCTTGCGCTCGGTGTCCAGTGCCAGCTCGTATGAGATCGCTGCGTGATTTTGTTTTCTATGTTAAGTAGAAGGAACATGCCATGCTTGTTCTGAGGAATGGTAAATTCGGGCGAGCTCATAAAGCTAAAGTACTGCATCCGCTGCATTATCTGCACTCGTACTGCTGAGTGGAAGATAGAACCTGTAGTCTTCACACATATATGCAACATTCTCTCACCCTCTTGCCCCCCGATGACATCAGAAAAAGTTAAAGCTAATAGAAGAGTGCACTATAATATTTTGTTATCGAAATCGCCTATTTTTACTTCTGGTTCATGAGGACTGTCATTTTTGTTTCAATCACATTAGACACATTAAAAACGATCCATTTAGTTCGAACATCGCATAATGCGAATGAATGTGTGGTCCCCTTTGAGTTCGAATTTCGTCGAGTTGATTGCATTTTGATAAAAAAAAAAAAATGGCACTTAAAATTTGTGCGAATATATATTTCTACCTCCATGTAACAGATTTTGATAAACTAGATGTAATCAGAATGAAGAAATGAACTTACCAAAGAGAAGAATATTATGGTGCAGCAGGGAAATTCATAATCATCATCAGGCCGACTGCATGGGCGCAGTGCAGGACGAAGATATAATTAACCCTGTCTATGCAGTGCCATTTGCGGTCCCCTTATCTCCGCCTATTTCTTAACGAAGAGATTCAGCAGTGGAGGCGTACGCTCGATTACCGGACGCCGAAAGCACATGCATATTGGCCTCACCCGGCCATACCCCTGCCAGTGCTCCTGCGCAGCCGGCATCCGGTAACGTCTCAGTAAGTATGTCCCCGTTACGCTATATTTCGCCCTTTTTTCCAAGCCTTGGCATCTTTCATCGCTTGAGTCCTTTTGGGACGTTAAACCCCATAAACCAACCATTTATGTTTATTTTTTTAATCCACTATCTGCCAATATCAGTTGTCGGTCATCCTGTCTTCTCATCGATGCCGTGCAAATATCCATATATTCTTCTTGACTTCGCCAAGAATGTCATTAATTGTTTCTTCCATGATGCTCTTTTCCTGCCTTTCGACATTGCACATATAACTGCCCATAGCTGGCTGCGTTACTCTCAATTCAATTTCAAGCCTTTTCTTTAGTCTCCAAGTTTCTCTTTCGCGGGTGAGCTCTGGAAACTGGAAACATGCAAATGCTGTATACTTTCCCCATTCTCTTGTAGGGAAATTTGTTAGAATTTGCTAGAATTGTTCCGTCTCGGCTGGCGCATGGAAGAATTTATTGAAGTGTATTATAAAATAATGCATTAATCCTGAAGAAGACGGAACTTCACTGATAGTGCATGAATAAACAATTGGAGTGCACGTCGATATATCCTGATTCACACACTGAGCCCGACTCACATACTAAGGCTATTCGACATGTTAAGCCGAAGCCGAACAAGTTACGATTCCTGATATTGCTTGGATTTGGGAACTTGCGTGGCTTATGTTCTAGTTAATTACTGGTTTACTTACCAATTGAAGGCGCGGCGCCCAAGCCGGTATACCGCAAGCATACTGTCATCACATAGCTGCGAGCAGAAAAAAATTATTACCATCAATGTTTATGTGAAAAAATAGCATAAGTGATGTCTAAATGTGTCAAACTATGGCCAGGGCAGACATTCTATGTTTCGCATATGGTAGTATTCAGATTGCTGGATGCTTCAGATCAACATTTTGCTAGATTCATATTGACTGTGCCGTGTGCCTTCCGCTATGCGGTGGAGCTTCTAAACATATATGGACTGCTGTGCACGTTCATTCTTCAATTTAATGTGAATTCGAGATATTATTTTTGCAGGCTAAGCAATCGCGTAGCGCAAGGAATGCCAGTGGTCTCCGTATCCTGGCAGGTTCAGATCACGTCACGTTTTAAAAAATATAATTATATCCATAACTACGCAACTATAATATACATTTTCATTTTTGTTTTTCGTTGCTTAGTAAATCGTTAAGAAGAGTTGCTTTTACTCGGGGATGAAGTGAATGAAGTAGAGAAAAGTATGGGGAACACCTAAGCTCCGCCTTTACGGGTATGACGCAAACGTGTCAATGGCTCCCGTCTGCAGCCCCCCTTGGGGTTCCTCGTTCGCGCACATGCAGTCTTTGCTCGTCTAATTAGTAATCCCTTAGCATGGGCCTCTAATATCTAACACACTCTTATTAGCGCAGTTCTAAGCTATCATGTTATTATGCACCGATCGTTCAGGTACAGCCGTAGAATCCCGTTTGAACGAAGCAGTACGAACGTGCCTGCGTGGCCTAGGAGTAGCGTGCCTGACTACGCATGCAGGAACCTAGGAAGGTTTATTCCGATCTTAGCCTCGCACCTCAAATGAGCAAGCTGGCTTAGTACATCCTCCTAACCTTGTGGTGTCATGTGATATCGTTACGTCATGCACCATAGACGAATCACTTTTCGGCCATGTCACCTGCGAACTGCCACGTGCCAAAGCCATGCTTTCTATTTTTCGCTCACAACGCCGATGCCCACATCGAGGACAACGCCGACAAAGACTAGGTTTCCCTGTAAAACGGGGCCTTAAGTGTTAAAAATTCACAATGAGAAATTGGACCGCTTACATGTCTGAAGTTGAAAGTTGACTCGCGCGATGTGGTGCGGCGACGCTCGCTCTAGGAAGCTAGAGTTACTAGTAGTAACTCTATAGGCAGCCTACATGTTGCGCCCCTCCGCGACGCAACATGTTGGCTCCCTAGCTTGCTCACGGCCGGTCTCGAGGGAGAGTAGCGCGCTCTCCGCTCTCTCCCTCGAGACCGACCGTGGCTTGCTCTACACGCTTCATCACGTGACCGGTAGCGTTATGTCCTCCCTACTCTTTCTGCTTATCTGGCGGTACTGACGGCATCCTCTACACTTCTCCTCAACTAGTGGCGCCCGCTCGGATAGGCCACATGATGTGGTGAGGTCATTAAGGCAATGCAATATGGGATACATATGTCATCGGTTAAAACCCCCGTCGCAAAATGGCATGCAACTTGACTAGCTGATGCATGCTAAATGGGAAATAAAATGGTATGACGCCATCCGCAACGCTGCGAAAATTACGGCTGCATCACATTTTCGATATGAAAGAGGGAAAATCTACCGCCGCATGGAGGTCTATTAGAGATGACGTACTATGGATTAGGGATTCCCTAGGGATGTCATATTAGGGATTCCATCTTTATAGGTGCCGACGTTTCTCGACAACGCCAGAAGCTTTTCGAGGATTTTCGTGTAAGGCTTTCGCGTTGGATTAGGGAGACACTTAAGGGAATATTGACCTGACGGCGTTAATTGCGCCGGTCTGTCGCTCCCCTTGCGGATCCTCTCTTGCCTCACTTAATCCCTAACAAAAAGAAAAAGTTGATTCTCTTATGTCAATCATGTTCGTAACATGCAGATGTGATTAGTTACCACATTGCATTAAGTAAACTCGCGATAGAAAAAAGCTCACTACGTGCACCAGCCAGAGTCCTGCCTGGGATATTAGATGGTGCCACAATACGTTTTTTCGTTGTTGTTGTGACTGCATATCGGAAGAAGGAAAAGAAAATGCACGGGCCTGCTACTGGCTCTGTAGCTGAGCCACCTCCGCTGCCTCGTGCGGACAGAAGAGAGAATATTATCTATGAGGCGAGAAACGTTTTGGGGATGTGCAATGACGACAAAATGGTTATACACACGATGCACGCACCAGGGTACTCTCGTGCCGTCCCTAAGCGTGCAGTTGGTGTCTTCGAGGTCAACAGTGTCTCCGTCGATGTTGAGGGTGGCGTGCAAGTCGATCACGGGACGGCTCCTGCGAAAAGCATCGCAGCCATGTTTTGAGGTCCACGTACAGGAGGCACCGTGCGCAAAAATGCACGAAATGCCGTGATAAGGAAAATTAGGGATTGCGCAACATATTATATATGATAATGATGCTGTATTAAAATGCATAATATAGCATGCTATTGCAATGGTGTGGTATGATATGGCATGGTATGGTATGGTGCAATATGGCATCGTGACATCGAATGGAATTACATAGTATAATAAGGCATTGATTGTATGGTACGGTACTGTATAGTATGGTATGGTATGGCAATGCCAGGACTATGACAATACGCACGTTCTCCGCTCGCAGAAATTGTTTTACGAGGAAGGCATGCCGGCAGCCAAACAACTTCCAATCAGACAAATTCATCATTTGTCATTCTTGTGTAGTCAACCCGCTAACATAATTTTATTGCATGTAGTTGTCAATTCATGGCGCGCCTGAAACCTAATACGACTATGCTCAAGCATATTATTAAAGATCATTTCAACAAAAGGGGCATCCTAAACGGTGCCTCTATGCTGTTAGCATGCTGTGTTTGAGTTGATTGCCACATAAACGCACCGTTCCGTCAAATCCTAGCAATCTCTCTGAGACATCGCTCCTCTGGGCACAACAGTATGACTCGCGACATTAGCCTGTTCTGCAAGCACATTTTTTGGTATTCATTTCAGCAGACATTTTTCCGGCTTGACCCAAGAATAATGGCATTTCTTCGCCTTCGCTGAAAACGCGCTGAGTGAGGCATATAAGAACACATTCCATAGCATACGCAAGCCCGGAACGCGAAAGGCAGTGCATACTTTCTTTGTTTTTATGCAGAGCATGGTACTGACACTTCGAGAATTGCGAAAAACCAGGATCTACTTACCTGAGGTAAACGGCAGCGTCCGACTCGTAAGCGCCTACAAGCAGATCTGCGGCCACCAGGAAAGAAAGTGAAGGGTCTGTTTACTTTCCTAGGCAGTTATATTCAATCAAGTTTCATTTATTTAGTCCTTTCTAAACAAGTGGGCTCAACGACAGAGCTTCGCCGATCCTTTCTATGAAATCCTCTAAATCAAGTCGCGTTTCAGTATTTGATATTCACCTGACAGAAACGCATTCATGTATCTTGCCACAGTGACCCTCGAAATACAACTATTAACAATTCTGCAGCATTACGCGTAACATCTTACAGATGCCGCTCCGATAGGCGCTACTGTACATAGATAGGCGCTACTGTACTCAGTCTGGAGGATTATTTGCTTCGGATGCATGCAGTGTCACACCGGGGCTCCACTGGGATAATTAAAGTACTGGAACGGCCAACTCTTCAGTTTGAGATGACATTTCGGGGCTGTAAGCTTGCTCGCATATATATATATATATATATGTCACTAACTAGATAGTCAAATCTCTCCCTGAAGGGTAATTCCGTTCTCTCAACAATAGGGTCCAACAACTTAATTCTTCCTTCTCCTCCCTGGTCATCTGTACGCTTGCTAAATGGTTATTTGGGCTCACAAAGTTTTCTGAACGCTACTAATTAAAAGGTAGCACACATCTATTGAAAGAGTTAAATGATTTCGGTGCAGTTATTTGCATTGTATCATCGTTGCCGCACTTTAAAATATGATGTCGCCTCTTGGCTGTGTACACCACTGGTTGTACGGCTGTCTTGGTTCAAAAGCATTCCATAACGCAGCCTAACCCCCCCCCCCCCCTCTAAAGAATGGGTTTAGTTGCTTGTTATAAAATATCAATAAAAAATTAATATGACAAAGGGAATTAGAATCATTGTCCTAGGCGTTCAAAAATGTTACGCTGATTCGTTGCAATACAGAAGTGTAAGGAAGAGCGCCTTTTAATTGGTACTCTGTAATAAAATTTCTGCTTTTTCCTGCTAGATGATGCTGCTGAGAGAACCGTACCGTTGAGAGAGCGGAATCACGCGTCCCTGAACTGTACAGAGGAGCGCAATAGCTCTAAGGCTTGCACCACGGCCGGACTGGAGCAGCAGCTGCGGCTTATACGCGCCAAAACCTCAGTTCAAGTTTGCCCAAAAGAAATTCAAACTGCGAGATGGATGGAAATCTGCTGAGCCAAACCTGGGTATTCGTTGCTATCCAAGTCCAGTCCTCCGGCGAGCGAGAAACCAAACGTGCTAAGGTCCCGCCTGACTTCTTCGGCGGCGATGATCTGCGCGGGAGCGGACGGCTTGCCCTGCGGTCCGCCCAGGAAGATGTACACCGCGCCCCGCGAATCCGGACCGGCGTACGGTGCGCCCACGGCGAAGTCTGCAATGGAGGTCACACGCAACTGCGCCACTTCCACCGAAAACGGCACCCGCCCCCATCTATAGGAGAGTTTTATTTTTCGAAAACTTCACTGGGGGGGGGGGGGGGGGGGGGGGGATAC
>JAJIZL010000117.1:329418-342839 GCA_023969395.1 Amblyomma maculatum
CACGCACGCACGCACGCACGCACACACACACACGCACACGCACACGCACACACGCACGCACGCACACGCAGAAAGCTTCCAAGCTTCAGATGCCGTTGTCTACAATGCCACAGGAACGGAAATATCTACAAACGTAACAATATAAAGAATTATGGCGAACATTTAAGTTCCTCCGCCTTTAAGGGTACAACGCGATAGCGTCGGCTACCAGCCCGCATATAAAGCCCCGCTCTAACAAAGCCGCATGAACGTGCCTCCATGGCCTAGGGGTAAAGTGAATGCAACGGTCCTGGCAGGCTGATTTGCTACTCGCTTAATCATTGATCTTTCTATCTGCACCTCTATTATCACACACATGCTCATTAGCATGCATTCGTCAGCTACCACAACGTGTGAAAGACCATATACGGACATAGTTATAAATCCCCGCTTTAACCAAGCTGTACAAAAGTGCTTGCGTTGCGAAATATGAAATAAACAAGCCAAAGAACGATTGTTTTTTTTTTCTTTTTCATTTTCAGCTTTCGTCTTTTTGTTACTGATGAGATACTCGAAAATTCAAAAATTTCAATATTCTCACAGCCATACATTTTATATTTAACAATGATTGTACATTTCTCGAGATTCTAGTGCCCTTTAAGTAGCCCCATTGTGGAGGAAATTTGCCCGGATTCCTCCAGAATGACGCGCCCCACTCTCAAATATATTGACATGACATGTCAAAAATTTCTTAATCTATCATTTTATGCCCTGCTTTGGCCCAGTATTGCCCTATAATTCAGCATTTTCAGATGTCCAAGAGTTTTGCAAAAGAGAGTTACTGTGTGGCAGTCGGGTTGAAACATATTCGTCTAGCAAGTCTCGGATGTAAAAGGACAGTGGAATATATTTTAGAGTATGACGAGCTTCATAGGACGGAATATTTTGAACCGGCCGGTAAAGCATGACTATACGTTTCTGAAAGTTAACGTTTGAAACGGTGACGTCATCATCGATTAAAGTCAAGATGGCGTACGATGCGTAAGGTGCCGTATACGATCGCGACATTTGTGACTGTGGTACATTTACAACGCAGAAAAACTGGATCCGAAGAAAAAAAATTAAACACCACCTCAATTAAAGCTCTTGCTGCCATGGCGCAGGCCGTCGCCGCCGCCGCCGCTTGAGCCCGGCCGTGATATGGCGAAGCACGATCTGAAGGGTGCCTCGTTCGCAGATGATATAATTTGGCTTCTCCACATAGAGGAACATTTTGCGGAGAAGCCTAACCATGGTCATGGCTATTACCAAAGATCACGTCGGCACTTCAAATTCAAGTTCGATAAGCTTGACAAATTTTCTGAAAGCTTTTGCATCTTCCCTTAAGTTACAAAGAGAGAGGCCCGTTATCTTCCTTTTTATCATACGCACTACGCCTTCAGTATCAAGGGCCGGATGTTGTGTGCCGATAACACTTCTTTTACTGCTTGCGATGGCAAATCACACCTGGATGACGTTGTACAAGGATGGCGTTCCATTTCCTGATAAAAAATTCTCAGTAAAGTTCTTCAGACAGACCATTTTTTAAGCATGAAAAGCCTTTTTTTTCTTCTCAGAGCTGTGCCAAAGCATCAGCCTCCAGAAATGCAGAAAATGTGCTGCAAGGCACGGCTGCAAGTGATGGCTGCGCGAATAGGTCATAATCCCGACATTTAACATTTAAGTATCGTACGTGACTGACGACGCGCGAAATATTTAGCATTATAGTACAGCGTTATTCACTGATTTTAATTAGAGTAAAAAAAAAAAAAAAGGGTTTGTCTACAAATCTGCAGAGTCCTATAGTGAGTTGTACGAACAAGGCATTAGCGGCAAAATGTTTGTTCAAACCCTCTGCTCTTCATTGTCACTCCGCAGATTTCCGCTCTTAGTGTTTACAGGAAAAGGCACAAAAGGGCCCATGCATTGGTCTTCCGGTTTTTGGCAAAATGTTTCGGCGCTACTTTTTTCAGAACGCTACTCACGGCTTCCTTTGTTTTTGTTTTTTTTTTTTTGTTTTTCTTTTTCTGCGTAAGGACTTTCTGTTTTCATCGCTCAAGTACAGATACCCCTCTGTGGTCAAAATATCTTGTCCCTTTATCTTTTTTAAAGCAGCAGCTCATTTGTCAGTATTTACGATACAAATAGTCGTTTAAGAGTCAACTTTGGAGAAAAGAGCTGTACCGTAACAAAAATTTTAAAGACCGAGGTTAAATAATCGGACCATGCGATAAAAACGTGAGACGTTTATAATTAAAACCTCGACTCTGATGTTATGGTAGCTCTCTGTGCTAAACGGGAGGTCCACACACCATATATGATCGGCGGGTTGAGGTGATTGAGGCACGGAAGTTCCAAACCGTCGCAGAAACCAGAACGTCACAGTTTCGCGTCATTTATGCGCAATTTTGAGTGTAAGGTCGCTTGTAACAGTTCCAGAAGTTATTGTTTTTGGGTGCGATGGGAAAACGTACTTAATGAAGCGACGTAGATACGTTAGCTACCAGAACGCTCGCCGACAGCGCTTAGCAATGCGGTGGGGTCTTCTAACCAGCAATGGAGTGTCCGAGTTCGCGGATCAATGCCTCATGACTCAAAATCGCGGCGCTAAACTCTAAATAATGCTTTGCAAACCGCGTCCCTTGCTTCACCACTTAACATTCCTCTCTGACCTGTAACTGGTACTGAACAGCTAGTAAATTATGAAATGCATGCAGAAAACTCATGTTTCCTCGCTTTAAACCGAATTAAAAAAAAAAAAAAAAAGAATTCGGCTACTTTTTATCGGCGTTGTTCTTTTTACACCGGAAGGTATAAGCCCCTAACTACAAATATAGGGATTCAGCAGTCACCAAACGATTGTGCGAATGGTGCCTCTTCCCTGTTTATTCCTTGTTTTGATTTTTTTTTTCACCCACACTTACCTTGCCAAACAGACTTTCACCACGGGGCATTCCGACGGCCACGTCGTGATCACTGTCCCCTGAAAATCTGCCCACGGCCACCGAATAGCCTGCAAAAGAGACGGAATATATAATTCGTCAATTGTTCTCGCTTTGTTTTAAATAAACAAGTAAATAAAGCAAATATAAACCAAGCACATGAAAATAGATAAGCGGAAAACGGAACAAAGAAACGGTTGACATAAAAGTTTTAATTACTGACTACACTCAGTTTTATCTTCAGAAGGTTAGGGCAGTGCATTTGGCTCTCTTGGCGCTGGTACTTATAGTATGCGTAGTACAAGTGAGCTGTTTTCAATTTGTTTAGCGAGCGATAATTGTGGCGTCATTTTAGGCTTAGGAGAACGCTCATCTTTGCATTAAGTGTGCAAATGGGATGCTCATCAGCTTCCACTTGACGAAAGTTCAAGCAAACAAGTGAGTAATTTATTTAGCATATCGTAAAGAATGTTGTTCGAGTTGTAAATTACCTTACATCTCTCAGGAACACCAGACGAGTATAGTCAGGAAAAAAGAGAGGTAGAAACCGGTGAAGTTCTTTATATTCACATTTCTTATTCATTCTTTTCCACTAAAGTCCTTAATATCCACGTTTGTTATTTATTCTTTTTGCCACAATTGTCAGTAAACATGCAAAGATACGCGCGCAAGCGATGCAGCTGCAACCTTGCACAATATAGGATTTCATAAGCTTCTTTCTTGCAGACTTGTTTAAGTTTGCAGATCATCTCGTATATCGCGCTAAAGCTCAGCATTTTGCCAAGAGCAGAATGCGAGGGAACCTTTTCAGTCTACGTATAAAAAATCTCTCCAGCATTCAGTGCAAAACGCTATGTTAATTTTTTCATTTTTTTTTATTTCGGTTCTGAAACACTTTATCTCGGGCGCGTTTTGTGCCAATGTTGCGTTACCTTATGTCCTTGGACAGTTTTATTCGCTTGTGTGTGTTTTCCTAATGCTTGCGACTCGGTTGCATATAAGTATATTGACCACCTACATGTCTGCTACAGATCACCCCCACCCCTCCTCTCCGCCTTACCCCATCTTTTAATGCTGCTAACTAGAGACCCTGAAGTAAATAATTTGTGTTGATGACGATTATAATGACTTTCTGTACACCCGAAGTGCCGACCAACAACGAACTTCCATCAAGAGAGGTCTGGCGCGCTCAATAGGTCGCTTTTTCTAGCGGGTCTGTTTGAGAACTGCTCGGACTACAGCATTTGTCACTGTTTCTAATTAGCCTTAAGACCTCACATGCTATCCTGCTGCGAATTACTCTGCGTAATTAACGAGAAAAATGCAAACGCGTACCGTGGCCATTGCATGCTGCAGATATGCGTAAAAAAAAAAAAAAAAAAAAAAAAAAGCAGGTTAGCATGGCCATTGCGAATGCTTTGCATTCCAGCTTCACCTAACTTTGAGAAAGGCGCGGATATATAGAGAAGGAGGATTCACTCACCCAGGAAGCTGTCGTCATCCGAGGAGGGCGACTCGGAAGTGTTGTATTGATTGCGCACATCCACAAGGTCCTGCATGAATACCTGACCTGCCACCGCGGACGACAGCAGGACAGGCCGCGGCACGACGTCATGCTCGCACGTCAAAGTCACATATTCAGAGCAACTTCCCGCAAACAGCGCTAAGTTACATGGTGAACTTTTAGAGTTGCGCAATCGCTGGCGGAAGTACACTTGCTTGAAGGCGCTGCTCGGATTATGCATTTTTTTTTTCTGTGTCGTGTGAAGAATGCTTTTTCTTTCTTTTTTTTTTTTTTTTTTTTGAGGAACTACCGTCACTGCCACAGACGATTTGGTGACGATGAGCGAGGCGAGCGCATTACAAATTATGATCGGTACCTATTCCTATTGTATATACTGTGACGACATTTCACGTAGGCAGTCTTGCAGTGAAAGCTGCAGGCTAGGAACACTTATTACTTGAAGCTTTTTCTGATAGCAGAGGTTTCTATTAAAAGTTCATCGTAATGGGAACAAGCTTTGAAAAGTACAAAGGGGGAGGCGTGTGGAGCTATGCAGGGTTTTATCGTAAATCATTACTCTTCGTGCCTTCCTCGGCACAATGCAGATAACGTAAAGCGTTACAGTGTTAAGATAGCTATTAAAATTTATATATACTCCTTGAGAAACATGTGCTAATACCTATCAAATAATTTAGTCTTGGTTTCGTTGTCAGGAAAATGCCTCGGATTTCACGTACCTTGCCAGTACCAGCTTCCTGGAGCTCCCATGAAAAGACGGTGGCTGTCCTGCAGGCATTTGCAAAGAAAACAGAAAAGTTTTCATAGAGGAAGGCTACGACGTAAGCTGTCTGAAATGCACGAAGTATTCGTCATTAATTTTATTAATTGTTACCATTCCCATAAATCAGTAAATATTTAACCAGAGACGCATATCCGCCATAGCTATCAAGTAAGATGCCAAGTGGTGCACGCGTGAAAATGTTAATGGAAAATTACTCAAGGTATCTTCCATTAGACTTCATCAACCTCCCCCCCCCCCCCCCTTCCCCCCAATGTGGTCCTGACAATTCTCGTCTAACACCTCGTAAGAAACGAGATAAAAGCATGCATGTCGTGTAGCCTCTGCAAGCATAAAAGGCATGCACATTCGTGATAATGAGTCCCCAAAAACCAAGAAGTAAAAGTGTGCATGCGATCGGCTTCCTCTTGCGATACACGCTGCAAGAGGTCGATGACAGGAGGACAGTTTAGTGAAGAAACAAACGAGGCTGCTGGTTTCTCGCCAGATGCGGTCGTCACCTTTGAAATGCCCGCGGAGAAGCCAGCTTGGCAGGAACCTTGCCTGTGGTGACCCCAGGCGGCTGCAATGGTTGGCCGGCGGCGTTAATAGGCGCGCAAGAACAGTGCGGCCGTGCAAATGCCCTCGCTTAGTGACTCACACGTCCTGCAGGGCGAGTATTCCTGGAAGCCCGTGAAGGAGCTCTGGGACACGAAGCACGTGCCCACGGGCTCGCGTCGCCGCAGGTTCACCGAAAAGTACACGTAGCGGGGGGCACAGGCCTGCAGGGACAGAGGATCGCGTTACCCCCGCAAGTGAGCGTAGGTCACGTCGAGATCAACGAACGAGGCACAAAATATGTTTTTGACAAGAGCGAGTTCGTTAACACTGGAACAGAAAAAAGGCCACCAGTAAAGGGTTCTCTTTACTCGTAATTAGGTCACCTGAACATGGCAGGTATGCAAACTGGTTTCAGCGATTAGTCCAAATGTTTTGGTCTCTCCCGGTCTGGAGCTCAGTAACGCAATGTTCTGGCATTTTGGCTGAACGAGATGGTGTTGTACCAAACATTTTAAATTAAAAACGTACTCGCTAATAAGTACATTTTAACAAATTTTCTTTCGCATGGCAATATATTTCTTTTCTTTTTCTTTTCCCTTAATAAATACAGCCAGTCTGTCTACCTACAGAATTCACTAGAACATGATGATGACAGTGCTTCTTAAGAAATGTGTAGTCTAAGGCTCATTTGCCAACCCTCCCCATCCTACCTGCCCCCGCTTCCCCCATACAATTAAGCACACATCCTTGTTACCTATACTTCCGGCACTTGGTGCAAATAATAACGGACAGATTTAAATCTCCAAAGCACGCATTCGACGCATGTTGTGGAAATGTATGACTATAAATTTGCTTGCGCATATAAATTTGCTTGCGTGTGTATATGCGTGCGCGAGCATCACATTTCGTAGATTTTACGTATTTCCCTCCATCTTTCTGGATTTTCTTGCTTCCTTTTGCAGTGGTGAGATGAGACACCGCAGTGAAGATGCGTATACTACATATATGGCCGGTTGACCGAACAGCGCCACACTCCGACAGCACTATACGGCGTATGAGGCTACGCCGTGATGCCAGCAGGGTATTGGGCGGGGGCGCAGCATACTAACCACAATGAGGCCGTTGTCGCCGGCGCTGTGCAGCGTTGCGCCGAACCATTGTCCCGACTTGTCATCCGTCCTCTCCAGGCGCCGCCCAACGGGTGTCTCGGTGGGTCCTGAGTAGTGCCAAAAAGGAAGTAAGGAAGGAAGATATCTCCCTCCTATGCTCTTGCTGTACTCCCTTGATGCTGCGCACTGCCACGTGATCAAGAGACACTCAGTAAAGACGACACTGGCGGTTTTATCCAAGGGATAAGGTCGCTGTTATGTGTTGTATATCACGTTAAATGTGCCAGTTCTTAATTTCCAGCATCACTTTATACCGGGCGCATTTTTTTTAACTGTTTACAGATCGTTATTTTAAACCCTTCGAGAGATATGTCGGTTAGGTCTATGCAAATGGGTTATACAGAAAAGGCGGACATTATGTGCGTGATATATCTAAGCAAATTAAGCAAGCAATTGACTGAAATAACTAATAAACTTTTTATTTTTTATTTTATTAGTCAATGCTAGGTTAAGAAAATGAAGATTGTCAACTGAATAAGCTGAGTTCGGTTACTAAATTTCCTTTATCGGCAATGCTGCTCGAATTATTTAGCGTCAAAAATAGCCATCTTCCGCTCGTAAAGCTGGCTTCCCGCAATGCACAATTTTAACACGCCGTCGCTGGGCGTAGCATTCCCGCGAAAATAACGCTCACTGCTTCTACGGCATAAAATAAACAAAACGACGGAATTTCAAAAATGTGCATATTTTGAGCCGCATTGCCGATAAAAGAAATTCATAAACTGGACTCGACTTTTCAGTTGACGACATTCATTTTCTTAATAAATTATTGGCCCCCAAGATAAAAAAATTATTAGTTAATTACAGTATATTATTTGCTCATTTACTCCTATATACCACGTACATAATGCCCGCCTTGCTGTACAATCTACCGGCACAGACCACACTGACGTGTCTCTTGCAGTGTTTAAAATAACGACCTGTAAACAGTTCAAAACACCCAGTATAGCTATACATAGCGGAGACAGCCTTTGCAATTGTAGATGAATGTTTAAGAATCGAATGAGGAAATATGAAGGAGAGGTAATCACAAGAGAAGATATGGAGGAGGGGGCGGGTGAAAACTGAAAACCTAACGTGCTCTGATGGCATCCTAATTACGCAGTCTATTAAACAAGCGAATTGCTTTGCTATCCAAACGTTATTTTATGAAGTCATTTTCTTGCATGCGTGCTTGCGCCAACGAAGGTAAGGATTGCAAACGACGTGACATAGATGACATCGCTTCCTAAAGAATACGTTTCACAATATGCGTTGGTGGAATTACAGACAAAAATTGCTTTAAATATTTTTTCTTGGCAACAATGTTCATTCGACCTTCCCAAAGGAGCTTACTAACCACAAAATTACCGCGTTATTCTACCCACAAACACCTCTCTATGATGTCAAACATTTTATGCTAATTCTGTGAGTGGACTAAATGTCATTCAGGCAGTGAGCTGAGCACCTACTGCGGCGCCGCTGACAGTACGACTGAGTCCTTATTTCATCTATAACATATAACTGAAACTAAGACTAGAGAAATGCAATTTTGTTGATATTGCCATGCATTTATCGAGCTATTACCCAAAACGAGAACTACAGAAGGATCAACAACAACAAGGACTTCGAAATCTGGCCGCAGTAGTCTTTTCGTTGCTTTCTGTTTTCCTTTTATATCTTTCATTATTACGTGTACTTTTTTCGCCTTAGTATTTTCACTTTCACACAAGGGATAGAGGCACAATATATGGCAAAACCACCAAGGAGATGATGTAGTTTATGTACCCTTTTTGCCAGATAGATAAGGCAAGGCAAATGATGGCAGTTTTTTCGAAGTAAATAAAAGATGAAGGATATGCGCATATATAACCGAGGAAAACATAACGCTTGCACATACACTGGCATCAATGGGAATGATATTACACGTCTACACTAGGTTTAGCCGTCGTACGTGCAATTTTTCGCCCTAATATACTTTCACTGATGCGAAACGTTACTTTGTCCGCGTCTTGTTTCGAGCTACTCTATTATGTTTCAAGTATGAACTAACTCACACAAACTGAAATTTCGCCCCTAACGTGTACCAGGTGAAAGAAGATGAAAATGGGAAAAAAAGATGGGGTGCCAACCACAGGAACTGCTACACTCTGTCGTCAGATACGGGAATGGCGCATGCAGGCAATAAATGGAATAGGGTGCGTATGGACAAATCTAATGAAGGAAAATGAAGGAGAGGGAATCACAAGAGAAGATATGGAGGAGGGGGCGGGTGAAAACTATTTACTACCGGTTATCTGATAAACGCTTTCACATATGAACACACACACAGCGATTAAGAAAGTATAGTCTTGCTCATGTGTCGTGGTAGCACCGTACCGAGCAAGTCGAATGGCACCGCCTGACAGCTGTTGGCCACCTCGGTGCTGCAGCGGAACACGGCTCCTCCCCGGTTCACGTTGGGCTGCGGCGTGTGCGCGTGTGGAGCGCCAACCAGGAGCCTGCGGGCAGAAAGGTCAAAAGTCGCTGGGCCCTGTTGCCTGGTTTCACCAGTTTTTTAATGAAGAGGATGAATATCCCCTGGCTGCCTTGAGATGCTGGGCTATCACAGAGATGAAAAGTTTAGAAAAAGTACGTATGGCATCACACCACTGTCCATTTTGTGTTTCAGGCTTCGCCAACATGAGCAAGCTCCACCAACTAGCCCAAGAAACAGCCTTGGTATATGGCCAGTCTGCACCGTAGCAGCTGGCAGGGGAATATGAATATAGAAGTATTTGCGATGGCACGGTAGTTTGAACTCCGGTACATTTCAACACGAAACTGACGCTCAACCACCTCTGGAGTGAGGGACACATTGACAGAGACTAATAATACAAAGCAATCACCGTATCTTAGTTATGTTGCGAAAACAGAACGAGATTTATTCGTACATTTTGTAGTGTTTATATTTTAGAGTATTAGCACTTATTAACTCTTTCCTCGGCTCCCTTCCCTGTGCCACCTGCCTCGAGTGGCAGGTGACAAAGTAAAGTGGAGAGAGGAGAATTCCCTTCTAAACCTCTGAAGGATCTGAATTAGATGGAAAATGGGAGAAAGAAGGAGAGAGGATGGTGTGGGTGACAGTTTGCCTATAGTTTGGGCGTCCGCCGTCGGCTGCGATAGGGGGTTGGTTCGAAGCCCACCGCTGGATAACGGTGCGTGTACGAGCATTCACCGGTCAAGCTCCGGGCCTTCTAAAAAGTGTGCGCTTGGAAGAGGATCCGAAAACCCCATTGTGTACTTTTAGGGGCAAACCTATGGGTTTAAATCATCTGCAAGGGTGGTTTGTGTTCACATGAGGCTCACGTTCAAATTCCGTGCGTGTTCTCTAACCAGCTTGTCCGAACAGTCGTAAACAGTCCAAACTGTCACTGATTTAAGCGACATTTAAAAAGAAGTTCACTTCGGAGTATCACTGAAGTCCTCGACAAGTCTGTATCCACCCCCGGCTGTCCGAGTTTGCGAGAAGAAAAAAAAAAAAGAATAGATGTTAAAAATTCCTTGCTGTACTGCAGCTGATAATCAGACTTTCTCTTTACTCACTCGAAACCATTTCTTTTCCATTTTGACAAAAATGACGTTTTGTTCGGTTACCATTTCATTTGCGTAACAAGGCGCACAGCCTATGGTACGCATTCGTTCGAAAATATTCTGTTAAGTATGCATAAAACACCTTCCTGGCAATCCGCCATGAAGAGCGGAAGCGGCTGCAGCAGAAAAGGTAGCTATATGCTGACCGACAGCCACGACCGGCGTTCTGAGCAGATGTTAAACGTAAATGACCATGTGCGCAGTGGAAGCGATATAAACAACTCTATGCGTGGCATAATGTTTCAAAATCACGCAATGGTTATAATTTCGACATAGATGTTTTGCACAGCATAAGACGACTCGGAAGGAAGTCTGGCCCCGGCTGGGTTGCATTGCGCCATCGAAGCGGAGTGACAGCACAGCAGATGGCTTCTCTCAAGGCACTCTTCTTCGAGTGCACTATCCTACAAACTTTCGAGGACATACGGCGCCGCATTCACGCCAGCGTATTTGCGACGACGCGCCAGCCAGCCGTCACAAGTGTAATGAATGAGCCCCTCAATGGCGCTGCCCTTAATGAACGAGCCCTGACAGCCCGCTTCGCCGCGATCAAACGGATGGGCCGATTGTAGTTGAGCCCTTGTATGGCCGCCGACTTAAACATGCACCGTGTCTTGGGTTGTCTTGGCCGTGAGGACGACTCCGTTGCTATCGAGGTCGTTTGTCAATTGTTCAATTTGTCGAGGGCGATTACGCGCGGTTCCTTGCAGACTGGGAGGGCCCTCCTGTGGAAGACGTGGTGCTTTAATTGGCGGCGCAGGGGAGCTGAGAGAAGAGAACTTGCAGCGTGCAGCTCATCGCTTCCGCATACCAGGCATTCTTTAACGCAGTTTTGCGGCTATCTTTATTACTGCGGCGAGAGGGAATTATGAAAAACTTAACTGGTTCTTTTATGAATGCGACGATTCTGTGTTTTGTTGTTACAATACCGTGCGATTTTAAAGGTGTCACCTACTCATAGCAACCACAGTTTTAAAAACTGAGGAGTGTCCCCTGTCGCTTTACCTCGCTGCTCTTGGGTACATCAAGTGTCAGTAAAAGCGCGGTCATCCATTCCATAAATGCAGAACGGTGATTATACAGGTATGCGCTGAGAATAAAACGTGGTAAAGTCCAGAATTCATACACTACTTAACGTCGCCTCTAGCGTGACTGGCGCCCTTTTTTCTCAAGTATGCACTCAGCACAACGATCAGCAATTACACGTCATGATGACTACTACTTCTCTTTACAGCTGCGTTCGTTTACTTGTCACCTAACTGGTATATGAATGCCTAAAAGAAAAAAGCTTTAAAAGTCTAGTAATCGAGAAAGTCTTCCATTCTGTGTTTCAATATAAAGTCATTTTTATGTCTCATTATCAGGAGTGAGAAATAATGCTTCAAATGCCTTCTCTGAATGCATAACTTGAAGCCACAAAAGAAAGGCAAGAATCTTCTAGGCAAGCAGTCATGCGCTTTCTTAGCGCAATGCGGCTGGCTCATGTCACAGCCTCGGTTAGTAAACACTGAGCCGGTAAAGATTGAATAGTGGCTAAATATAGAAACTTCACTATCTTTTGAGTCAAGTCAGTCAGCAGTTAGCTCCGTGTGGTTATGTAATGTTATTGCTGAGAGTGACAGTGAAGAACATAGGCGCAAGAAACTAGGCGACTACGACGCCGTAGCGCCCCCTGTTACTATAGGTGCATGACCAGTGGAAAAAGGACACACTACAGAAAACGAACATACAGGACGAGCACACTTTGTCCGCTATGTAAGGCAGCAATATATAGAAGCCACGGTGGGCTAGGGCAGCACGCCAAGCAAGACTAACAACCTCCTTTTGAACCAGCATGTCTCTTGGGCCATACGGGCGAGGAGGACTACCGGATGGCAAGAGAGCAACGAACGAGTTGCAGGTTCCAGAAAACAACCGTTATTTTCATATTGCGATTACCGCTTTCAGAAATTCAGGAAGACTTGTGCACTTTCTTGTGCCAAGCAGGTGTCATTCGTAGTTCACACACCTACGAACTACAACGTGCACTCAAATCCCCGCCCGCCTTTGAGCCCAGGAAATCGCAAGATTCTTCCACGCGTCAAGCCTGAGGGCAGGCGCCGTCAAGGGCTGATGTGCGACAGGCTCCTTACTTACAGCAGGGTTCTCCAGTTTGTATGGGTCACTAAACTACTACTCAAATTTTATTTGGGCGCATGAAAGGCCGCTATTAGAAGCCTGTTCTGTTTATTGATAAATACCAGCCACGCGTGCCGCCGTCCTGGTTGCCCCACCATGGCTGAATGTTTACAAACGGTAAAGAGTTACAAAAGAAAATGAAGTTTCATAAATTAAGCGAACTTTAGAATATCTTTGGGGCATACCTTCATTTGAATTCAAATGCTGTGCGGCACAGTGCAACAATGCTTCTCGCACAGAGACGAAGATACCAATTACGCTTATGCTACGCGTGTGGTACGCGATAGCGCATGTTCTACATGGTAGTGAGAAAGTTTGTACTAGGCTACACACAGTTTTGTGTTGTGTATAATGTGTGCATAAATGATGCGTCGAACTCCCTTCGAACAGAACGTTATCCACCCCCCCCCTCTCCCTTTTTTATTTCTCGATTATTTTGCGTGTTACCATGGTCATTATAAGCGGTAAACTTAACGTTGCAGGTTTTCTGATCATAAAAATATTGCAGGAGCCCTCTTATAAAATGGCTGAACTTGGGGTATTTGGTTTGTTGCTATGTGAAGTAAAGTGACGGACGAAGGCGCCCTGAAAGGAAAGGGACGAAAATTTTGATTTCTTTCTTTCTTTCTTTCTTTCTTTCTTTCTTTCTTTCTTTCTTT
>JAJIZL010000117.1:342849-389814 GCA_023969395.1 Amblyomma maculatum
TTCTTTCTTTCTTTCTTTCTTTCTTTCTTTCTTTCTTTCTTTCTTTCAGGAGGGAAGGCTTATTTTGTGCGTGCCTGTAACGTGGCCATTGCAGGTATGACTAGCCCCGGGTCCGTCAGACCCGGACCACTAAAGACGGATGTCGCGTGCGCCGACGTGTTCTGTACCAGTGCTCTATTGCCAAGATATTGCGGGAAAGGGGGAGGGGGGGCACGTCTTCCTTTCGTCATTTCCCCGCTTTTTGTTTTCCACCACTGCAGGCAGCGGAGACGTCACACCGGAACTGACTTCGACGGCGTCGCTCGCACGCGAGATGGCGGGAGATCGGAGGAGCGGCTAGACGCCTCCTCCGGCGCCGCCAGACGGGCCTGGAAGTCTTCCCGCGCTGTCGGGGCAGCAACCTGGCAGCAGTGGCAGCGGTGACTCCTCCGGCTCTGGCACGATAACGGTCGCCGCCGGTTGCATCGGCGGCGCTGCCAAAAAACCTCGGCCGGAAACGTAACGCTCGCCGCTGACCTCAGGCTTTTTGGGGTTTCGCGCCGGCAGCGTTGCCAGCAATGTTGTCAGTGAGGCGCGGCACACGGATACGCGCGCTCAAGGGAAACAGCGGGCCCGCCCGCCTAGTGTCTCGTTAGCCTCCTTTGTTGGCAAGCGGGCCACGGCGGGACAAGTCGCTGGGCCTTTCTGGGGGGAGCTTGCGAACGAGGCACACACGTGTTGCTTTTTGCCGCGGGCACGCCGCATATGTTGCGCGGAGGAAGACACGCGAAAAATGTTTTACAAGGAAAAAAAAATAGAAAAGAGGACCGAAGGAATAGACACAGGTGGCGGGTCTCGAGGTATGAAACGGTGATTCTAAGGCGCCTGGCTACGTATAGTGACTAGGTTCACGGATCAGTTCCTGGCTACGTTGGCTGCAGATCCGTTGAGCGCGGAACAGAAAGGTCGCATGCGTGTCAGGTTTCATTGTACTATAGCCGGGTGCAACATGAAAGGGACCGCACAGTCAGCGTTCGAAGACCACTGTATATCTTATAAGAGGTCTTTGTACAGCTCCATACAGGGTATAACGAGGCTTATTCTTCAAGCGTAACTATGCTACACATGTGCCCACAAGCAAGATTAGAAAGCTAACGCTTGCAATATTCGGTTTGAAGCTGGTTAGCACTGCGTACATGTAGCAAATCATGAGCAATCTAGATTGATTCTATGCTCATCTGCATTCGTCCGCCTTTAAAGGCACAAAAAATTCTTCAGGGCGGCATCATGTACACAGGCCTAGGCACTGTAGGCTGCGAAGACTTACTACAGAAGGTATCAGCCACGAAACAGTTGAACTCTTCCGCAGCAAAAAAGCATACCGGTATTGAAAAAAAGAAGGCTCATTTTATCTACATGTGAATGTGTACGTATGTTAGTCCGCATGTCTAAAGTTCGAGATTCGTACTGGTCACGATATTTTTTTCTCGGGTGAAGCGTTAATACTCGAGCCAGTGCATTTCTTTTTTTTTTTTTTTGCAATATACCTTGTGCTACGGGATGCAGCAGTATGTGTTTGATTAATAGGTTGCAAGGGAGCAGCACTGGCCTTGCAATACGTGCGCGGAGTTTCCATCTCTTTCCTCTTTTCATCTTTCTCCGAGCAGCTTCAACCTCGACTGCAACGGTGCCTTCACGCGCAGCACCCCATGCTCCGTCCCTGAAGGAGAATCTTTTTGCATGCGATACAGCGCATTTGATCCTGTTCTAGCGATGCTTAAAGAGTAGCAAACACAATGCGCCGTGTTAGAGCCGATAACAAAATCCGCGGTTCCATGCAATATTGTTACGTGGTGGCATGAGAAGCGATGGAACACGGCGACACCACAGAAACAGAACGACGTGATGACATGACGATGAAATATGCTTTAATGGCCAGCGGGCCTGGCGCGAGCGCTCCGCCCCGCGCCACTGTGCGCTTCGTCATCTTCGTAGCAATATGTTCTAGATAGTTTATACTTCTTGTGCATCATGTACAGGTGCCGAAAAAGTACTCCGAAGGACTTTTCGATGAGAAAAAAGAAGTTGCTGCTTGGGATCACGCCACGCACGAAGTGGTCATGATAAGTACAATATCGCCCTAGCAGATGTGTAACGTGCGCCTTTATGTACACATGCCTGCAGATTCGCTGCCAGCGTTCGACGCAGTCAAGTTTTATTTTTTTCTCCGCTCTCGCAATCCGTTTTATTTTCGGTGCACGTATACGTGACAGTCTGAGATTTCTTGCAGGCCTCTTTGACATAGACATTTTACACGTAAAGTACATACACCACGCTCATCTTTTTCAGTAAAAATGGAAAAAAAAAAATTAAAAGGCACATTTATTTCAATGGCGACAGCTAATTTTGATATTGGATGATGCTTGGGCATGACTTACGAAATTATGATTTTATACGCTGAAACCCTTTTGTACGTAGACTGTACTCCGCCTTTTCGCATCCTCCCTGTTCTCCGCTGTTCACTCACCAGAGACACGGGAATCATGTTTCTCACTGTTACTCACGCCGACAGCACGTCTGATCCGTGCTCACCGTTCGATGGAAAGGTTCGTGCGTATACATCTCACACTTCGTTCTTTTCTCCTTCGGTATACCTCCTCTGGCACTGTTTTGATCATTGTCTTCCCGCGCGAAGATATTATTGTTGCATGTAGACATACATTTAACTGCCATCAGATTAAGGAAACTTCCCATTGCGTTTAAATAGCCTAAAAAACCGCATCGACTGGTGCATTCGGCTAAGCATCCCCGCAACACAGGGTAAGAAAAGAACCGAGCAATGACTCTCAGCCTTATGCCAAGAATGTGCTCTTTACTCTTGTCTCTAGCGCATCCACATATCACAGTGTAATTTTATTTCTGGTTGGTTCAGACATAATTTATTCAACCACAAAGCGAACTATGTTCCCGGTCACAGTGTTTCCAGCCTTTTCTACAAAGTCTATAACGTTAATTAAGATAAGACGCTGGTACTGGCAACTCGGTTACTCGCCAGAAATTTTTTAAGGCAGCGCGAGAAGCGAGAACCACGTTAACTACTGAAAGAACTATCGTAATTTTCCTATCTTCTTATGGTTATGTAGCTTCTGCCTTAATTAACCCTTCACCGACAACCCTGAACAGTACTCGTCATGGGCGATGTACGAATACCACCAAACAGGAGTCATACTATAGTCTGGGACGATGTTGCTATACTCGCACTGCCAGGGATGAATTACGGTCGACGATTGCATTGGTTGCTGTTTTCAACACTATTTGTGGCTCTACAGCGAATGCTAGGCAGGACAGGAAAGATGATGGGCTTTTGTCCCCATCCCAGTGTGATTGTCTTCATCGTGTTTATCTCCTTTAGGTAGCAAAGTTGCATTAGGCCTCCTTAATAGTGACAGCCCAGCCTAAAAGCGCACCCGTCGAATACTTATAACAAAAGCATAAAAAGACGAGCTAATACAAAACCCGAGTGGCACCATATCAACTTTAGCCGTTGGTATGTTTAATTCAGAAGCAATCAGCATGGAACTGTTCGCCGACGCTTTTGGACGCACAGCCAGCGGGGGGTCCGTCACCTTTCTCGTGGGAGTTCCCCCGTGGCAGGAAGTACGTTTCTGTCGACGCCGTGTGTGATTCACGACATTGTAAATAGACTCGCTGCCCCATCTTGCAGCAAGCGCGGTGCGTCGAGCTGTCAAGAGCGAAAAGTTTAAAGGAAGGCTTGAAGCCAAAAAAGGGACCCGTGATTTCTTCCTCCCGCAATTTTCATTCGGCTCTCTCTTCCTCTTCATTTGGTGCTTTGCTCACTGCCGAACACGCTTGCTTCTTTTTAAGGAGCAGTCTCCTACCATTATCACAGCTTTTCACGTTCTCTCTTTGCTGGGAAACCAAGCTAGTGTTCCTGTCCCCTCTGCACAGATATGCCATCATGGTACGCTATAGGCACCCGATTAAAGGACCAACAGCAAGCAGATATGTGGAGGTCAGTACGGTATAAACACGTGTACAGCACTGAACAACTTAGCCTGAAGGAAAACTCCGGCGCAGACATTTAGGACCACCCACGTGTACGAATGAGCAAAGCATGCTCGCCCCACCACGTGACCTCTAGCGCGATGTCCTCTGTACTCTTCCCGTTTCTCTGACGGCGCCCTCTTTAGTAATATTCCTCTGACGGCGCCCGCTGCGTTATGTCACGTGGTATGGTGAGATGAATAAAGCATACAGATGGAGATACATATGTCATGGGTTCGAATCCCAATATCGAACTAGAGTGGCAGATGGGCATGTCAGTCAAGAAGCGAAACGGCATGACAACACCCAGAACGCTGCATGAAGAACAGTGACGTACGTCACAATTCGACACGAAAGAGGAGAAATCTCGTACCGTAGAGAGATCCGTTAGTGATTCCGTACGAGCAAATGGCGCGCCAGAGGCGACTGCGGGGGAGGAGCCACCTTTTGCGCATGTCGTCGTCGCACTTGCTACCTAGGTGGCTGGACAGTGCTGTTGCGAAGTGGACGTCATTATGGGTGCCATTATTGAGTGTACAGAAACGCCAGACAGATTTTCACGTCATGGTGCTAGTGGTGCTTTGCATAAATAGGATAGCGATGATATTTAACTTTTAGGCGAAGCGTGCGCAGCTCGTTTGGTGGTAAAGCCGGCACCATCGTGTCGGAAATATTTATGCGGAAAAATCCTGATTGGTGGACATCGTTATAGCGTCACAGCCACACGACCTGGTGCGGGAATTTCTAACACCCCACGTTCAAAACAAAGCGATATAACGAATTGGGGAAGGGTTCAAATGAAGCCGAAATTGGCTAGAAGGTTCCTCTAATTGAGGTATATAAAAAATAAATGTAGTTTAATGAAATACATTAGTCGCCATTAGAGTTCGAACCCATGTTCAGTGCATGCCAGACGGGCACGCAACGCACAAATCACGAAGGGCTTGTGTTTTCATTTCTTTTCTTTTTCTTTTTTTTTTTTTTTAGAAGAAACTCGGAGGCTATATGAAGAGTGCTCGTTGGTACCAAGACTGTTAACGGGCACCTATAGTGAACACTTTGGGAAGCGTAGGGCTAACTAACGAGTGCTTGAGAGTTGTACTGATGTTGCAGTAAGAATTTGAAAATTTAAATGATTTCAACGAGAACATTTTTTTTTTAATTGACGCTATGAAAAGGCTATGTTAAAGGCGCTATCGTATCGCGTCTACCCTTAAGGCGAAGCTTGAGCATCCCTATGATTTTTTGGTAAGTCCGTTCAGCTGCTCAGAGAACGAGAGATAACAAGGGAAGCACCGGCAAGAGAGCTCCGAAGCTCGTCGCCCTCATTGTTGGTTCTCGTTCTTGCGGCTTCACGATCCTGCGACTGATGTGGCTGACGCTCCGTCATTTCAGGTTTGCTTGTACAACCTTGTGCTTAACTGCTGTGTTAACGCTTCCGTAACTAATTGTCATGTTCTTTTTTTTTTTTTTTTTCAGAATGGAATTTTTTCTACCTTGCTGCAAAGTAGATAAAAATAACTCCGTTCATTAGCAACAGTTAAATTAGCGATTTCGTCTGAAGCAGCATGAGGGATACTTATGACATCCGGTAATCTAAAGCTGCAATGGGGACTTACCTAGCTGTTGATAAAAAAGAATTGGTTCAAATGGAGCTGTTCTAATGGTCTGGAGGGGTGGGAGCCTTTCAAGGTGCGCTATTTTCGGTAGCGTGGTCAAACTATACCCTTACTGCTCTCATTCATCGGAGGGTGAGAACTCCGGAAGGTTATTAATCGTTTTTGTTTATTAATGGGTAAGTACTGAATAAAACACACGTTATCTGGCCAGTGGTCACCAAAACTAAATCCCGAAAAGCGAAGCAGTAAGTGTTCTTGCATTGAAGCCTCTTGGTGATGTCATCAGGACAAGTCATTGTATTGATAAAACGGCTGCAAGAAGTAGCCTTCCAGATTAAAGCGGTATTTTGCGAGATAGCGCTTGCCGTTCGGTGTGGCCCGGCAGAAACCTGTGTCGCATAGGTTGACGTACGAAAACGGCTGCCGTGCGGGAAAACTTGTAAGGAAAATTCTGCCACGAAATCCGCGCATGACAATGTCACAGAAGCTTTCAATATTGAGGTACCCTACCTCGCCCCAGAACCAGAGGTCTAATTGCTTAATGTGGTGGCATCCGCCTAAAGCTGGTAGTGGGATGGGAGGGAATGGCTATCGCGTAATTACGTAGAAAAACATTTTTATTTTCAAAGCATAGGCGCATGGACCGAAATTATGAGACGAAAACAATAAACCAGTAGAATACAGAATGTATACTTTTCTATCTACCGGCAAGCGCCGCAGCAAAAGTTGTTTTTCTTGGAATAGTACGTACTTATTATCTCGCTTAAATGGCATTCAGACTGCTCATACAACATAACATTACCAATGGAATTCGCATATTGAAACCACCTTGAAACGTGCCCATCCTTTTGTACATACTTCTATTCTCACATCAGATTAAACCCAATTGCGTTGTGTACGGAAGTAAAATAGGAAATTTCACCTTATTAAGTTGTTTCTGTTTCCAACTGTTTTCTAAAAGAACATTCCTACCACCACGAAGAAGTGCGGAGACGACCTAGCCATGGGTTTAACCCCTCAAAAAATACAGGGTTTATTATATGGCGCCTCGTGAAACGCGCCTTCCACCTCATAATGCAGTCATCCAGGCACACAACCACTACAAAGACTTCCAAATATATGTAATACCAAAATGTGGGTTACCACAGCTACGAAACACAATTTAAAATGACAACTCTTAATGTCGATCTTCTCAGTGAAGTAAAACCCAACTTCAATAAAACATACGGAGCGTGTGTAAAATTTAAAACAACAAGAGAAAAAAACATAGGCTTCACTAAGTTTTAAACGCGGCTCGGCAGGACGACAGAAATAGCTATGAGATGCGCATTAAAGCGGGCAAATATAAAAACGCGCATAAGTTTTGATGCCTGGCAGGTATCCGCGGTTCAGTAACCGAAATTAAAATAAGGGGCGTAACTTTTCACAAATTATCTGTGGTGTACAAACAGCACTCTCTTGTGCGAACGTGTTTTGCTTGTCCCCTGCTAATTATCTCATTCATTAGTGCCGCTAATCACTTCGTACATCTCTGTGCGTCATGCCAAACCAGAACGAGAAGCTGTGCCAAAAAGCAGCAAAATGATTTTTTTTTTTTTTCTCAGCTCTGCGCAATGGACTTTTTGATCGTTGCATGCTTTACGGTAAATAGGGGGCGCGTGGTTTCGCATTCAGTTGTTCCTCTCTCTTCTTTCCTCTCTCTCTCTCTCTGTCACTCTTGCATACCCTGTGGCTTTCAGGTATCGTCCGTGCGAGAGGCTGACACTTTCTATTCCTCAGCTCTTAGTTGTAAAAGCTGCTCTGCCCAGAAAGTCTGTGAAGCACCCACGTCAGAACAGCGTGGTGATTCAGGCAAATTTCGCAGGCTTCATACCAGCAACGTGGAAATCACGCTGGTCAGCTATGTCAAATAGCCGTACAGTACGCACATAGTTAGTGAATGGAAATACTTCACCTCGGTGCCCTACCGCAACAGTGAGAAGACAGCTTTACAGGCAGCGTACAGGCCTGTTTTGAAGCGCCCTTAATTAGGCCGCTATGAAGAATGAGTAGGAGTGCTTTCATTTGACTGCTCTATTGGCAGAGGTTGCGTAGTTGCCAGAAGCCGGAGCTCTCTGTTTCTTCCTATGCAGCAGGTTCGAACATGCCCGAGGCGACCACATCAGGATGGTGGCGTTAAACAAAAACACTCCCTTACTAAAATTTGCATGTAAGAGTTAGAAACAATGGCAATTAATTCGGAACCCCGGCCTCTGACATGCCTCGCAGCTCACAAGTGCGTCGCTTTGGCATGCAAAAGTTTAATAATTACTCGCGAACTTATAAGTTCATTTTTGCGTTAAGGTGATAATTGCTCAAAAAATAAAAATAAAAGGTGCTTCTTTTCAGCTAGGCTAAGGAGTAAACTTATTTGAACAATAGAATATCTATATTCGGGATAATTACGGAAGGATCTGGGCGCCAACTCCTAGCGCAAACTTTTGCGTGCTAGGACGACACTATTGTGAAGCGTGAGGCATCTGGGTAAGTGGTTACAGGCAGAAAGTAAGAGACAAGGTCTAAAACGATAGGCCTCGATCCATGCATACCACCGTTGTAGGGCAGGTTGGGTGAAAGAAGCCAATTGTATATATAATATATTATTCTTTCTTTCCTCTTTTTTTTTCTTCTCTCGCGCTTGTCTTCTTTTCTTCTCTTTCATTTTTAAGGTTGATTTCCAGCTGGATCCCTGTTGCCGCGTCGTGGTCTGTCGTATTTCAGCTAGATATTGATCTTCCTGTTGCCGCAAGATGATTTTCAGGATGGCTAGTCACCGCTTAGAATGTATGTTCGATCATTTTTTTTTTTTTTTTTTGGGGGGGGGGGGGTCCTCGATAGCCACAATTTGCTGCGTTGCTTCTTGCTTGCTTGCTTCTGCGCTGTCATGCTGTTAGTCTCCACTCTTCGCCGGGTGCTTGGCCGCCAAATTTAGTTTTCAGCAAGGGGTATTAAAATAATCGTTTTCACTCGGAGTCCTTGCATTGAAATCTCCAAAAAGGGAGCTTTTTGTGTCTCAGACCTCCACCCAGACGCGACAGCTTGTGCCAGGCTCCAGTTGTAGTCTCGAAAGTGGCACAGCGCCGATGCTACTGTCAACAGTACAGGCTCAAAAAATGGGAAATTCGTGCTTATGACGATAATTTCCCCACTCAGAAAGAAAACGAATAAAAGACAGTGAGAACTTGACGAAGCGGGCGAGATAGCTACCGGCTAGCGCCTGACCTTGGATCCACTTCCCGAAGCTGTCTCCCGCAGGCCTCCTCCCTTCTATGCTTCTTAGCGTAATCAGGAGAGGGTGAGAAAGAAAGAGGAAAGGGCAGAGAGCAACACTAGTCAGCTGCACGTGCGGCACGTGCATAGGGTTCGTGTGCGGCGAGGGAGGGGAGGGGGAAGAGGGGGAGGAAGTGGCAGTGACATGAAGAAGAAGGGAGCACTCGCCACAGGGGCAGCAGAGGCGGCCAGTGGAAGAAGCTGGCGCAGCGGCGGCTTCTTGCATCCGCGGCGGGGGCGTCGTCGTCTCCAGCGAAGGCAAGTCACTTCCGGCCTAAAAACAGCCTGGCCTGCTGCCACCGGCCCCCAAATAGCGGCACGCCGACGGCTCGGATTTCCAGGCTGAGCCCCGCCTGCCAAGAAGCTCCGCCGCGGACTCGGCGGGGGAAAACCCCGACGGCCGCTCGCGAGAGCTGCGCTGCACTGTT
This sequence comes from Amblyomma maculatum, assembly GCA_023969395.1. NCBI lineage: Eukaryota > Metazoa > Arthropoda > Arachnida > Ixodida > Ixodidae > Amblyomma > Amblyomma maculatum. The sequence continues at coordinate 352,250 of JAJIZL010000117.1, forward strand.
TCCTCTGCCGTCGTGGATATACTGTCTTTCGCCGCATTCAGTTCGCGCTGCGCGAACCAGAGACACGATCAACGCGCTCACAAATAACGCGGCGAAGGTCATTAAACCTTGTGCAGCTGGAGTGTCATGCATAAATGAGAGGTACTCATATATTACCTTGGCAAGAACTCTTCGGCATAGTATGTACAATACCGTCATGCCGACTTGAAAACCTACCTAGCCGTGCTTCATTTGACACCTTGACGTGAAGGCCACCATGGGTGACTCAGTACGAAGAATGTGACATAAAGAGTTGCTTAATCACATCGTTATAACGTAAACGTCTGCATTGCTGAATACACGAGGTAAGGTAAGATCCGGCTGATAAAGCTTTATATAAAAGGCTATCTAGTTTAGCCACTCTGCTTACCCCTCATTCTATGCTCATATTTTTCTTTAAATATATAAAAAAAAAGAGGGACATTCAGTGTTGCGGGGAAAAATAGGGAATATACATGAGGTGTGATTTGCTCGTCCCAGCGGGCTCGCGTTAGTTGCAATGGGGAGCCGAGTGTCCTACCTAACGCTAGCTTCAAATTATTTCTTTCACTGCGACGCAGAGAGCGCGAGTAACCGGGCGTGAAAATGACGCCATTTGCATTGACGTGGCTTCCTGCGCTCGAAATCTGAGCACGTCACTACAGCTGGCAGCGCAGCTAGTAGCGAGAATGTGCACTTCTATGTGTTATTAACAGGATATGAGAAATTATAGACCAGGATAAAGGCGATGCCTCACACTGCAGTGCGCTAAACCGCGTGGCCTACGCGCCGGCTATGTGACACCCTGTCCCTCCCGCTCCTCTTTGGCGCTCCCTCTGAACTAAACTTCACAGCATCACAGCCCCTTTTTTCCCTCTCCAATTTCTCAGTGTCACGCGCGAAACAAGCGTTCCTTTCTATCGCCTGTTCCAGCTCTCATCGTCTCGCGGCCGCGCTTTGATTGATGCACGCTCCTTATTAAAGGGAAAATAGCTCCCGGTCGAACTGGGACGCACGCGCTCGGCTCGTCTCCCGTCGTACGGGAAAATAGCACGCGAGAATGGGAGAAGATACGCCCAACCAGAAAGTTCGCCGCCAAAGCAAAGGCAAATGTTGAGCTGGAACGCAGCAGTAAAAAAAATAGCAAAAAAACGGCATGGAAGGAGAAGTTTTACTTCCGAAATATCGCCTCGGGGCATACGCTCAATTGACGTCTCGACAGCCTGGGCGGCGTATTTTCAGTTTCCACGACCAGCTATTGAGGTAGAGAGATTGTCACGCACATGTCTGCATATTGCTGCCTACTTGCAAAAGTAATTTTATCCGTTTTTGAATGAGATCACGCTTCATTAAAATTCAGGATTAGACGCCCTCCTAAAAAGCAGTTTCCGGCAAGCAAGCTTTATTTCTTGAGCGGGCACACAAAGAACCGTCCACTATCTGGAGCCTCATAAAGAATTGAAGTCTAAATGTGGCTACTTTAAAATTAAGGGCAGAATATGTAACAGTCCGTTAACTCGCCTATCTGCCGGCAAGAAGAAAATTGGAAAATTTGTCCCACTGTTATCGCGTTATCAGGGAATCTGTAGAGAATCAGAGTCACCCTTCTGGAAAGCCGAGCACACAATAATGCTTTCAGTAAGCACTGATAAACAGAGGCAAATAAAGACGGCGTAATGGTTTTGAGACAGAGATACCAGCTATGATTTGCTACAGTCCTTGATAGAGCTCATGAGCTGCTCTGACAGCGACTGTCTACGAAGCTTCAAGCGCGACAGGGAGGTTGAGTGGCGTGGTACAGTTGAGCTTGTAAATTTAGAGGCAATACAAGCTCAGCGCTGCGTACAAGGTAACATGGAAGATATTGAGGAATCTATAGGCTGCTCTAATCATCATGCACCTGTACGATCCTCCGAATGCCGGACATGAGAATACTAGTACGCATTTTTGTATTTTCTTCTTATCGGGGGTGGGCAGCGGATGTCGCGTTTAAAAATTGCAGCCTTACCTGCATTTTTTTGTTTTGTTTTTGCAGAGCAGATACGGTTGCACATCGTGCGCAGGCGGATAACCATAACCACGATCTTCCTTCCCACGGGACATCACAAGGTCAGCGCATGATGTCACTGCCGTGACCGAGGCGTCTTACGACAGCGACAGAAAAACTTGCGCGGTGAATACTTGGTTCCGCTTCGCCAGTGCGAGCCACGTCGACACAACATCCATAGTTACTTCTCATAACAGTTAAGCCACCATAACCGCGACTCGGCGTGGCGACAGACCTAATGATGGAACAACAATTTAAACAAAAAAGGTAGGGAAAACTGAGGGGCTTTGTTATGAAATTCATACGCAAGGGCCCAACATGCATTGACATAAAGGAAAGCAATGGGGTGTCCTCTTTTTTTTTTTTTTTTTCGGGAAAAGGGGGGGGGGGGGATTGGGACTATGTGCAGTAATAACTTAATTATGGAGACCATTGGTTAGGATGTAAAAGAAAAAGAATCATATGTTGCTGGCTGGATTCTAACCCACGACCTCTGAATTTCGGTTACGGTGCTTTACCAACTGATTCATGGTGTGATCTAACGGGCAAGGATGGAATGGGGAAATTTGGAGGTCGTGATTTCAAATTCCACCTGTGGCATGTGATTGTTTTTTTTTCTTGTACTTTCCAATCAGTTATGCACGCAACTAAAGTATTATGTAACTTTGACTCACGTAAAAAAAAAACAATATATGTTTTCTTTTGTGTCGGTGACTGTCAATGACCCCCTTGTATGAATTTCGTGTGTTATGTTTTACGGCGTAGAAGTCATTGATGCGGTTCGAGGCCTGGTGTCAGGCTTACACGTCAATCCCAAAGAAGCGTCTTGAGAGCGTTACTAATGCGTAAGCATTACATGACTATATGCAAGGCTTAAATTGTGGCTCCATCGAAGGGGGGTCTCTACTAATTCGAGCACAGGCGGAAAGGGGAACATATAAGGAGAGAGAGAAAGCGGCATGGTGACCTGCTTCGCATAATGTTTTATGCAAAGGGGAGAAATTAAATTTGTTCGTTCTGGGTTTTAGAAAATATATTAAATGTTCTTATTAAAATTCACTGGGCTAAGTTCTGACAACCACTGACAAGGATAAAAGATGGCAGCCTGCTTTGTATTCATGCAGTCCTTACACATTCGAGGGGGAGGAGGTTCTCAGACCTTTCTTAAATACTGGCGGGGGGGTCTCAGACCCGCCGAGACCCCCCTGACTTTAAGCCCTGGCTATATGTAGGCTAGCTAGTTTCGCATGGGCGTGACCTTGTCGGAATATTAAACGAGGAACTAGTTGGTATATCAGAAAAATAATGGTACCATCGGATAGAGCGTCAAGATAATGTGTGCAAGTGACAAAATGGTTGATGCGGGTTAATTAGGTAATTATTTAAAGCCAATTAGGTGTGTAATTGTGGACAAGATGGCCGCGAGTCAACTTCCAGTTTCGCTTCTTATCTTCCGGTCACGTGTCTCAGTGGAACTCCCCTTGTCGTTCCTTTGTACGCATAAAAGTTTGCCGGCGTTTTATAATGGTTTACAGAAAAGGAAAGGCGCAGTATCTGTCACTCGCGGAATCCCCCTGACACATCTCGCGGACAACACAGCAACGCTCCACCTTACGCATTTCTCCAGGGCAGATTCTGAAGTGACTTCGGGAAAAAAATTTTCACTTGCATTAGCTGGCGAAAATGTGGTTAAACTGACCAAGAAGTAAGAAAAAATGATTGGCGATTTTTATGCGTGCTAATCTAATGCAACACAGCGCAAACAGCTGGATAAAGGAAGAATAAAAATGGACTTCAATTAGGCTAGTGATTCCTCACTGACCACAAGACTCAGAAGCCTTGTTTTGGCCTCTTGCTTATGCAAAACGTGCCTTCACGAAAACTAGCGTTTAAGGAGTATAGACACCAAATTTTGGGTGATTTTTTTTTCTTTTTAATGATGCAGACATGTTTCACGACATGCTTCAGGACACCATCAGGACACGGCATGCTTCAGGACACCTTCAGGACACAGACATGCTTCACGACACCTGCTATGGCTCGCATGACTCGCCGGAGAGTATTTTTTTTTCTTTTTTTTTTTTTCTTACAGCTCTCTCGAGGCTCTCACGATTCCTCACTCGTTTCGCTACGTCGCGTCTCGATCCACACCCGTCTGGTGCAGCGAATGCGGTGTGACTCCGTAGCCAATTGCGCCATTTGCATGACTCTGACGAGAGAAAGATCGGTCGCGCTGTGACGCATCCATGCATGGCGCTTATATGTTAAGACTCAAGCGTGGGAAAATCCGATTGTCTATGTATACAGCTCCAATAACCAAAAGGAACTGGGAAAGAAAGGAATGTACGCACAGTGCATGCGAAACAATTTGGCCCTTTTATGTTCTTTTTTCGTTAACTGGCAGCGGGTTTAAGAACCTTTTTTTAATGAGGCGCCGCACATTTTGTAGCAAATCTGATGGTTGTTTGAGTTTACGAGTTTAGGAGAGGGAAGTTTACAGCACTGTTACGGCTGGCACGGAGTCCTTGCGCGCACATTCTGTTCTTTGTAATGACGAGTGGTGTGGTGTGTTGAATTTGATGGCGCATAAACAACTAGGGCTATCATGCGCCAAGCACGTGTTTGTAATAATGAGTAAGGTATGTATCATTGCACCGTTTGTCTGTGCGACGGGGTAGAAATTCGACTACCAGCGAGCACGTTTCTTACGATCACTGCCGCCGAGTTGTTCAGTTCTTTTGCTAGTGCAAGAAAGCCCCATAAAGAGTTGATCTCAGTTTTATCGCGCCTTTCTTCTCTTTTTTGCCTGCGGCCTTGCCACTACCACTGACCCCCTTTCGCGTGCTTGCCCTTTGCTACCCGTTTAATATCACTAATGTCCATCTGTTATCTCTCACATATCATACAGGTGTGATCTACCATATTATGTGACAGATAACCCGACATAGATATAGAGCCCCGTTTTATTCAAGCCGAACGAACGTGTCTGCGTGATATAGCATGTTGAATTCGGGACTCAAAGGTCCCAGGTTCAGTTTTTATCTCACTCTCCCACCTCAAAGCAGCATCCCCATTTGGCAGCTCCCTCCAATGCACCCATGCCATGTGGGCTCTTATTCATCATCATCACAGTCATCATCATCATCATCATCATCATCATCATCATCATCATCATCATCAGCCTGATTATACCCACTGCAGGGCAAAGGCCTCTCCCATAAGCTTCTCCAATTAACTCGGTCATGTGCTAGCTGCATCCACTTGACCCCTGCGAACTTCTTAATCTCATCCGCCCACCTAACTTTCTGCCGCCCCCAGCTACGCTTTCCTTCCCACGGAATCCAGTTTGTTACCCTTAGAGACCATCGGTTATCCTTTCTTCGCAATACATGTCCTGCCCATGCCCATTTCTTCTTCTTGATTTCCACTAGAATGTCAGTAACTTGAGTTATTTCTCTGACCCACTCTGCACGTTTTCTATCCCCTAACGTTACCCTTACCATTTTCTGTTCCCAAGCTCCCTGCGTTGTCTTCAGTTTACGTAAGTCGGCCATTTAGGCCCTGCCAAGTAAACTGCCAACAGTATCGCAGTAAAATTACCTAACTAAGCATTCCAGGTGCCACCTATTCTTTTTTTTCGCACTGGCACACCTGAACGAGTTACGCACGAAAAAAAAAAAAAATGTCAGTGAGCCCTTCAGGCGACGCCTTTCATGCACATACAGAAAAAAACAAAAACCATTACTATTGTTTGATTGCTCACAGAAGAATGAATTTGCCTCAATTGTCATTGATGTGAGCAGTAAAGTAATGGCAAGGGTCGGTACTACACACATTCCTGTCATTATAGCCGTACGATGAAGAAAAAAGTGTCGAAGCAATGCTCGAAAAAGTCTAGTTGTTTATTAAAGAGGCACCAAAGAGAAAAACCTTTATCGATAAGACATAGAACTCTAAATACAAAGAAGTCATTCTAAAGAAAAAAAAACAGCTTTTAAACGCTATAACAGAATAAATAAGAGGAATAAAGGCGCCGCCCACAACCCTTATAGAGACACGTATATGTTATGTGTAGAAGAAGAAAGGCCACATGCAGTAGAGGAAGAGTACGTCGAACTTGTTGGCCCGTTCTTGGTGCCCTCGTTCAGCCGCTGCAGTAGTTCTCTGCACGTTTGCACTTTTGCGCTTCTGAATTTAGTACTTCTGTGTAGCAACCGTTACAATATATTTCTGCAAGTAAAATGCATGCACCGATTCTTACGCTGATCGCAGAGGCCATCGCCATCCACTTCAGCAACCGACCGTCGAAAAGATTCTGAAAACCGAGATTCTCGCCTATAAACACCTCTGTTTCAGCTGGACATGGGCCAACACTGCCAGAAAGAACAAATTCCTGCTGTGGACAGGGAGTGGCTTGAGTCGCACTCAGTGTGCCAGTAGCCAAAGTTTCCCAGGAACGCTGCTGCCGTTGCTGCTGCCGCACCCACGACGGCGAGGGCGTCGTGACTCACATTTTCTTCTGACGCAATATATACGACAAGCTTACCGTCGAATGAGTAAGGGCGAAAGTGGAGGAGGCTGCGGTAGCGCAACGCCTTATTGAGAAATGTTTGGTCGAGCGAAAGCCGGCTTTTGAGCGGCTCGCATGGAGCTCAGTTTGGCGCTCAAACAGAAAGGTCCCCAGCAAGAAGAAATGTGTTGAACGAACGAACACTAGAAATCCTTGTTTTTTCTCGCATTCGGTTCCCCCTTTGTCCATAAGAGGTGTCTGTTGCCTTCTTGGAGGGCAGCAGCAGCCACCCCCTCCCCCCCCTTTGTCCATAAGAGATGTCTGTTGCCTTCTTGGAGGGCAGCAGCAACCCCCCCCCCCCCCTTCCCTAAAGGTCCTGTTTATTTTTCTCTCCTCTTTAGACCACAGCATTCTATACAGACTGACCGGCGTCGCCGTCGGCGTAACCGGTGGCAGCCATGGGGTGGCCTACTACAGTTGTTAATGGCCAGCCTGGGGCACAATGTTCCGCTGAACCTCCCGCAATCAGCTACGCTCATCCGGAACACAGATGTCATCAACAAGCGGTGAATGCCAGCGTCGTGGTTCTGAGGGACTTCTTGACGCTATCGCGTTTTATTAAAAACGAAGCATGAATGCACCCGGAATAAGGTGCCTCAGGCGGCCAGCAATGCTGTAATCAACTTTGTTTATATCCGGATTACAAGGTGCATATCTACCTTCGCTATATTAGGTATACTCCTTCGTTATATCCGAAATGAAAGCTGTGAGCCATATTTATAGATAACAATGTGTAGAGCACAAAACTGAATCGTTTGACACAATCAGGAACGCACTGAGAGAGATGGTTCGGTCCTGTTGAAGATCCCCAAGCGACACGGTTTGGGAGAGGAAAGGTCGCCGGCGCGAATTCTCCGCGCAGACTATGCTCCAACTAAACTAGCAGGTTTGGGCTCCGTGACCCGCCGACTCGTTTGACAGCATCCCTAACGTTTTGCGCTAAACCGATGGGCAACAAATGTTGACCAAATGGTGGTACTATAGTGGTACTAAGGGGTGCAACCTCGATGCCCGGCACACAGCTATAACAAGCGAATATAGTACATGGCTCAGTTGCGGTGCCAAAGCAGGACCACTATAAGTCCGTTGTTGCTATGCAACTATGCAGCTGTTGTGTAGACACGTGCATGGTTTCTGGTCATGTGGTATCGTACCACCTCGGTCGCGTGGTATACGCTGCTGCTATGCGACGGCCACGCTGGGTTGCCATTTTGAAACTATAGCTCACATGACCTTGGATTGCGGAAAACATGACCTTGAGAAAGCTCACTAACGGAAATAATGCTCTAAAAGGTACGGTTAAGGATTGGTTGTTTGTTCGCTTTCACATTTTTCTTACATTGTATACACATTTTCGTAAAATGTGACTCAGCCGAAGTCAAAACGTCATATGCGCATGTACCGTTTTTTTCCCCCAACAAAGCATTGACAGAAGAAAAAAAAAAAAAAAAAAAAACAAGTAACAAGAAACAACCCATCGCAAAAACCCAAAACACATGCATACAGTACCATGAGCAAGCATATGTCTCACGCTCACGGGTAAACAATCGATGAAAACGGCAAATGAAAAAGCGGGGTTGAGGTTTATATGGGCTTCCTTTGTCAAAATGTAAAGCATGAATGAGCAGGATTAAGTCATTATCCTTAAAAACCACCCGATAAAGAACCGTAAACCGGCATACAAGAAAAGAAATAACATACTAAGCGTTTTGAGTAATCCTACGCTGCTTACAGGATCCCAAGTTCTTTTTCACTGAGTATTGTCGAAAGTTCTCTGATGCACACGTTCTATTTCTGTTCGGTGATCAACCAGCATCCAGCCAATCGTTTTGGGGCTTTTACGAAACCGTCGCGCTCGTTTTCCGATCGCTAATCGTTTTTCGTTGATGAAAACAAAACGCGCGTTGCAGTTTGAAAACAACGACCGAGGAATCAGTTCCATCGGCACACTGCGCAAGAACAGCGCAACGCCATGGTCTCTCCGTCTCAGCCTGGTTTGCGGAGGCACATCGAACCCTGCTGCGGTCGTTGTCCGGGCAAGGGGCTGAGGCACGAACTTCGTCCGTCAACGCCGAGCTTCCACGTCCTCTTCATCTCCATCCTCTCTCTCTCTCTCTCGCGCGCGCATTTATATTTACCATTCCTCTCTCTTTCCCATTCGTCTCGCCGCTCCTTTCATTCTCGGTTCTCTCTCACGGAGTAGCGGCCACGCGGTCGCCTTGAACTTGAGATAGCCGTGCCAGAAGCGGCAAAAACGATGACACGTAGTTTTGAAACATCCTGGTCATTAAACAGCGCTTAACCGACTTGAGTAGCAATGCTCGACTATCTAATAAACGGGAGAGAGCATTTGCTGTCAAACTGCCAAAAACGTTCGAGCTACTCTTGGAAACATGCCAGGCATGCAAGTAATACCTGCTCTCTTTCAGCGTCGAGTACAATGATTTCTATTGAACGGCAGAGATGGAGAAGCGCTATACAAGCAGTAAAAACAAGGCCTGGGGCCGACTGTGGCACCGATCATCAGCTTCTTGTTGCCAAAATTAAGCTTCGATTGAGGAAAACGCAGATAACTAGAAGACCTTTCAGGTATGATCTGGATAAAATTCCATTAGAATATGCTGTGGAAGTTAGGAATCGAGTTCAAGAATTAGATCTAGAAGACAAAGAGCCCGAAGAGATGTGGACTGATGTTCGTGATATAATACAAGAAGTTGCTACTAAGGTAGTTCCAAAGCAAAAGAAATGCAAGAAAGCAAACTGGTTATCTGAAGAGGCTTTGCAAATAGCGGAGGAAAGGAGGATGGCAAAAGTTATGGGGGAAAGAGAAAGATACAAGGTTCTCAATGCGGATTTTCAGAAAATAGCAAGGAGAGATGAGAATGCCTTCCTGAACATACAGTGCCAAGCAGTTGAGGACAACAGCCAATTGAGGAACACAAGAGTTCTGTATAAGACAATCAAAGATATCAAAGGAAGCCTCTGTGCTAAGCTGGGCGTGATAAAGGACCAACGAGGCAAGGACCTCACTGAAGCTTCAGAGATAAAGAAGAGGTGGCAGGAATACACAGAAGAACTGTACAAGAAGGACCCGAATGTGCAAACCCAACATAAGACAGTTGTGATCACTGATCTCGAGCCGGGAATCCTGAAGAGTGAAGTTGAATGGGCCTTAGCCAGCCTTGCTAAGAACAAAGCTAGCGGAATTGATGGCATTCCAGCTGAGTTGCTTCAAAACCTCAACCATGACGCTGTTAACATTCTGCATACATTATGTCAGAAGATTTGGACAACCCTGCAGTGGCCACAGGACTGGAGGAGGTCAGTTTGCATACCCATTCCAAAGAAAGGCAGTGCCAAAGATTGTTCCAACTACCGCACGATCGCGCTTATTTCGCATGCTAGCAAGGTGATGTTGAAAATCCTCCAAGGTAGGCTGCAGCAGTATGTGGATCGGGAGCTTCCGGACGTGCAAGCTGGGTTTCGCAAGGGCAGAGGAACTAGAGACCAAATTGCCAACATCCGCTGGATCATGGAAAAAGCAAAGAGTTCCAGAAACCCATTTACTTCTGCTTTATTGATTATGCGAAAGCGTTTGACTACGTAGATCATAGCAGATTGTGGCAAGCTCTCCAAGAGATGGGAGTTCCAATTCACCTCATCTGTCTCCTCAGGAACATGTATGAAGTGCAAGAGGCCACAGTCAGAACTGGGCATGGTCTTACTGATTGGTTTCCGATTTAGAAAGGGGTGAGGCAAGGCTGCATACTGTCGCCCTGCCTATTTAACCTATATGCAGAGTGCATCATGAGGAAGGCCGGTCTGGACGAGTCTTCAGCTGGAGTGAAGATTGCTGGAAAACGTATCAACAACCTTAGATATGCGGATGATACCACTTTAATGGCAGAAAGTGAAGTGGAATTCAAGAGACTTCTGATGCGCGTACAAGAAGAGAGCGAGAAGTTTAGACTTAAACTTCCGGTCGCCTTGCTCCCCATCCGGTCGCCTTGCTCGCTGGGCTCTTCGTCTCCAGGAGTTTGACATTCATGTCATTTATCGATCAGGCCTGAAGCATACGGACGCGGATGCTCTTTCCCGCTCGCCATTGCCTAGAGATAATTCGTCTGACCACGTCTGTGCCTACGATTTGTCGACTCTTACAACTATCGACATGGCTACCGAGCAGCGGAATGACCCCTGGATCAATGCACTTTTGAATTTTCTCTCAAGTCCTACTGCCGGTCATTCATCCAAAGCGCTCGTCCGCCAAGCACACCACTTCTCCATTCGTGACGGTCTTCTCTATCGCCGCAATTATTTGCTTGATGGACGGAAGTGGCTTCTAGTCATCCCGCGTCATCTCCGCGCCGACATTTGTGCTGCGTACCATGGTGACCCACAATGTGCTCACGGTGGCGTATTGAAAACCTACACGCGCCTACGTCTGCGATTTTACTGGCGTGGAATGTACCGCTTCGTTAGACATTTCGTGCGCGCTTGCGAATCTTGTCAACGCCGAAAAACTCCTCAGAAGTCCTCTGTTTCGTTGCAGCCATTACCCTGCCCTGCTCGTCCGTTTGACCGCGTTGGCATAGATCTCTATGGCCCTCTTCCGACTACTCCTGCTGGAAACCGGTGGATTATTGTGGCAGTAGACCATCTGACTCGCTACACTGAAACATCACCGTTACCCTCTGCCTCTGCAAGAGACGTTGCTTTGTTCATTCTCAACAACTTGATTCTTCGCCACGGGACTCCGAAGGAACTGCTCAGTGACCGCGGACGCGTTTTCTTGTGCGACGCTCTCGAGGCCCTACTGAAAGAATGTCGCATCATTCATCGCACCGCTACTTCTTACCACCCTCAGACGAATGGCCTGACAGAACGCTTCAACCGTACTCTGAGTGACATGCTGGCCATGTACGTCAACGACGCTCATTCCAACTGGGACCACGTTCTTCCCTTCGTAACCTACGCGTACAACACTGCGATACAGACCACCACTGGATTCTCTCCCTTTTTTCTTCTTTACGGGCGCGAGCCAACCTGCACAATGGACGCGCTTTTTCCCTACCGCCCTGATGTTTCTGAATCGACGCCACTCTCGGACGCCGCCCAGTACGCAGAAGAATGCCGTCAGCTCGCTCGTTCGCTTACAAAGGAAAATCAGTGGCAACAAAAACACCATCGTGACACTGGTGAGGCGCCTTCATATGCGCCCAACTCCCTGGTGTGGCTCTGGGTTCCTGCCACAACCGCCGGCCTGTCAAAGAAGCTTCTTGCTCGGTATCACGGTCCATACCGAGTCCTTCAAAAAACATCTCCTGTGAACTACGTAGTTGAGCCCGTTACGCCATCTGCGGACTTGCGTCGCCGTGGACGCGAAATAGTTCATGTGGACCGAATCAAGCCCTACTACGATCCGTCTGTCCTTTCGGCACCATGAGTCGCCAGGATGGCTCCTTCTCTGCCCGGGGGGAAACTGTAGTGTGGTAATCTTCATCGATATAACCACTGACATGCGTCGCGTGCTGCCGCTCTCAAGGACGAAGAAGTTGTTCGCTGCCTTGCTCTTTCGCCACGCCTGACGCTTCGCTGCGAGTCTCCCCTGAGCGGCTGGAATCATCTGGGTTCACCGAATAAACACACCCCTACAAACTGAACAATAAAAAGACAAAGATCATGGCGTCTTGCCCTATCAAGTCCTGGAGCATCAAGGGACAAGAAGTGGAAGCTGTGACAGATTTTCTCTTCTTGGGCTCCAAGATTACCTCGGAAGGAGACTGCAGCCATGAAATTAGGAGACGCCTGCTTCTGGGAAAGAGAGCAATGGTTAGCCTTGACCGCCTAGTAAAGAGCAGAGACATTAGTCTGCCAACCAAGATCCGTGTAACTCGTGCTATGGTCTTTCCAGTTGTGATGTATGGATGCGAGAGTTGGACTGTGAAAAAGGCTGACCGCCGAAGAATTGACGCGTTTGAATTGTGGTGCTGGCGAAGACTCTTGAGAGTTCCTTGGACTGCCAGAAGATCAAATCAGTCGATATTGTCGACCATAAACCCTGACTGCTCATTGGAGGGTCAAATTCTAAAGTTAAAGCTCAGCTACTTTGGTCATCTGATGAGGAGAGAGGAGTCGCTGGAGAAATATTTGATGTTGGGAAAGGTTGAGGGTTGCCGGAGAAGGGGTAGGCAGCGAACGCGATGGTTAGATGGCATCCTCGAGACACTGCAGATGAAGTTATGTGATGTTAGGAAGATAGTGAGAGACTGGAAAGCGTGGAGTGACATGGTCCATAGGGTCACGAAGAGTCGGACACGACTGAACGCCTGAACTGAAGTGCTACAGCGCTACCAAAATAAAATTAAGCTCTTTTAATGAAGTTTACTGGCCATCTTTGAAACCGTTCAGCATTGTGGAAGCTAGAGCTGGTGTCATTTGATTGACTGCTGATTTTTTGCAGAGCTAGTAAAAGTTCCACTCTCTCTTCCCTCTTATCCGTATGCTTGCTATGTTTCATGCACGTTCTCCTACCTTCGTGTAGGTAACGTGCATCTTTTCATGTGCGTCAGTATTGTTGCTAAAGGTATAATAGTACGATTGTAGCAAATATTTAATTAATCTCCTAGATATTGACTACTTACTGCCTTATCAGGAGGTTCATACTCAGCACTAGTGCGTTACTAATTAACAAAAGCCTGACCCGCGCGTGGCGTATGGGCTTGCGTTTTCTGTGTTCCTTATATTCTCTTCTCACCTTTTCCTCTCGACGCCAGTTTATTTCACCTTTTTTTTTTTTTTTTTTTTTGCCGCAATCTGCTTGTACACACCTCTGTATGGAGTGAACAAGGCTTAATATGCTCATCCCGGTTACATTCGCCAGCCTGTCCGTTACCCTTCTTAAGTGCTAGATATCATTTATTGTTTTTCGCCTTTCTACCTGTCTCCCTACCTCTGCTGTGTGAGCGAAATAACCATAATATATCCTTGAAATGGATAAATGAATGAATGAGTAAATTTATTTGGTATCAGGTGGAGAACGGCACCTACTTTTGAAACCATCGAGACACAATTACCAACATTGGCATGTTCATTAGCGCATCTTTTTAGTAGCGAGTGGTGTTATGTGAGCTGCATAAGCTGCATGACACGCACTATGATCTGTGATCTTAGTCTTTACATCTTCCCTCTTCTTCCCTTTTAATTAAAATGGGAACTTTGGTAATGTCTGTGATAAAGTGCGCTCATGCGTGTGATTTCCACTTAGTGATAAACAATAAGAAACGTTTAGCATATTAGGCATTTTGCTTTATGATACAGATGGATAATAGTGAAAATGATAAAATTCATTTAAAAAGCCATGCCCGTTTCCCGCGTATAAAAATATTTTTTCGCTCAGTGTTTAAAAAGCCAATCTGTCAATATAATATGGCAGTGCATGCAGCAACCGACTGTTCACCACATAAGCAACGCAGAGTGCAGTGTCAGTAAATTGCTTTGAGTGTGTTCAAGCCGTTTTGGGGCATTTGCTGTTCTCTCACTTTGGGGATTTTTATATATATCATTTCCTTACGAATTCCAGGCTGCTTCCAGGCTGGAGAGAGGGAGAGAGAAGTTGTTTAATGTGTGATTTAGCCAGCGTTTGAAACCCGCTAACTTTCTACTCTGCGCAGGGAAGGTACTTGAGGAGAAAAAGAAATATGGATGCCATGAATGTGGAATGAGATACATAAAATGGTGTGCTATAAAATAATTTGAGATGATGTGCAATGTCTTACGAATTCGCTGACAGTGTCCTCTCTTTAGAAATTACGGCCGTAGATTGGATGGTAATAAGTTCATTTCACGTATCTGCGGGGTATAGCAAGTTAAGGGACCTAACACACAATCCACAATCCCCTTGGGTGAGCGACTCCATTTGTTATTAATTAGATATTCTTCGGCATGCACTGGATATATTCAAAAGTAATATGCTTAACTGTTTCCATTGCGCACTTGTTCTAAACGGAACTGTAAGCTATTTGTAAACGCAGCGTTGAGGCGTTGAGGCGATGTCGATAATAACCGTTTCAGGATGGCGAGGAGTTTGGGTTGGCAGTCGAGATATGAGGCATGTGGGTCAATGAATTGAAGCAAAAGCTAATGATGTACTAGCAAGCGTCGAAAGCCAGCTTTTCTTTTTCTTGGGGAATATATATATATATATATATATATATATATATATATATTTAGCCAGCTGGGACACATCTACATTTGTGAAGAAAGGATGTCACGTTGCTATATCGGCCTGCTATAATATCCAAGTAATATAAATATGTAATGACAAAACAATAAACTAGTTGTTGATTGGCCTTCTCCGAAATGCTGGATACGGAGTGCATAGCGGTTTCATAATCCATGAAAATCGAACTCCCCTCTCATATATGTGTACGCCTCAAGGTGCATGTATGTTCGCTGAAAATAGCAGACGTAAGTTTTAGGGATAGAAAAGCTATAATACAGTATGCATCTACATTTACTTGAGAAGCGTGTTTGACTCTGTTATTCTCTCATCTTAAATGAATTAGTGTGCTTGTTGTCGATTGTCGAAGCAGTGAAACGGGGTGACATGGCTGTGACGCGCAAACGACATTTTCCAGCCCTGTTGTGCGACGATTACAGTCTCGGAATTCCGCCTGGTTTAAATTTGTGCATTCAATCCTCTATATGTGCCTTTTGCCAGCTGATAAAAAGAAATATTACCGTGCACGCTATACATGCGAAATTCATCGCTCGAAATAATAGACAGTTTTTAGACATTCGCATGGAGTCAAACAAGCCGAATCATTTACATTATTCTGAGGATAAAAGATAGCGCAGCTACCTCTGTCAAAAATATTTTCGCATTAGAGTGAGGCCATCGCTGGCGGGAGCGCAGGAAACAAGACTGATCAGCTGACCTTGTCTGCACGGAACAACGCTCTCACCGACAGCCGTTTGACGCGCGGTTATGATGTTTGCCCTTCTACGCGCTTCGCGTTACCGTGCGCTGCCAGACTGATTATTTACGCGTGCCTGCAAACATTATTACAAATGCTACAACATGTCAGTCCCGTTCACATCCGTCATTTACAAACCACTTATTCATTTTCAGTTGGCGTTCAGGTATACCATATTTACTCGCGTAATGGACGCGCTCGGATTCCGGACACATACCTTTCTTTGGCTGCCCAAAAGCAGCGTTTTTTTTTTTTTTTTTTCGTCGTGTAATAAATGCCTCCTTTGCCTTCGGAGTGCAGTCTGCTGATGATTAAACTGAATGATCACGATGCAGCAGTGTTATTTGACTCATGCAGTTTTCCATAGAAGTGCAGAAGAAAGGAAGTGAAGGTCGCGTGCTTCGACTTTCTTCACTTGGCTACAGGCCGAGAATCGCGGAAGAACTTGCAGAACGATCGGCAGAAGGCCTACAGCCGATTTCAGTCCTGGATGCGCTTCGCCTTGAAGCCCTGCGAAGAGATCGCTGCTTTCTCGAAGTCTCCGCACTCTCCTCTCTGCACCCCATATTCTCGGAATGGGAGGCGTAGTGACCCCATTGTCTTGCCCCGGAGAATGCGGAGTCGGGCTAGGGCCAGGCCAGTCGGTCGGCCGAAGTTTCCCCTCCCAGATGGCGCCAGCAGTTAACCGCGCTTTGGCATCGGCCGTAAACGGCCCCGATGGTCGCCCCCTGTAACGAGCGACGGCTCCAGCTGGGCCGCACGTGCCATCCTGGTGCGTGATCGCGCCGAAAATCCATGCGTGCGCCCAGGCTGGCCAGGCCGTCTACTACGAAGCCCGAAAATGGCCACACTTGGAGGGAGCGCGCCCGGCCGCCCGTAGCTGCAGTTGGCTGAAAGGAAGCGCTTTGTGTCACCGTCCGTAGCCCCGAAGCAACTAGAGCCAAGTTCGAATGCACGCGGTTGGTGCTCCAAGCCGGTCTCTCTTTGTTGTTATTCCGTGGCTTTAATGCTTCTCTGCGCCCAGCCTATAAACAGAGTCAAGTTCGAATGCACGCGACTGCAGCTCTCTCATTGTTGTTATTGCATTTATTTGGTTATTTTCTGTGCCTAATTACGCCAAATTTTAGCTTGATGTTTCGAGTAAATATACCGGATGTAGGATATTAATGGTGACGGAGTATCGTGGACGTTGGATAAGCCGTCTTCTCAACCGGGAACAGTGTGAACAATTCATATGTGTTGATAAGCGTACATATTATTTCTGTCTCTGCGTCGAAATTTATCCTGGATATCGTCCGACCAGAAAATATGTGCGCCACGAACAAGTTCAAACAAAGTGTTGTTATGGATAAAAAAAAAATCAGAACTTATCTTTCATTCAGTAACACGCCAGATGCCTTTTTGATTAGCCGCCGCCATGAATATATCATTTCGTCGACTTTTGGTATTGGCTACTGCTCAGGTGCACTAAATTATTCCGGGCTGTGTTCGGGCTTTAAAAACTGAAAAAAAAAAAAAAAAAAACTATATTTTGGATCTTTAACGTGCGCTGACATCGCATAGCACACGGACGCCTCTTCCGTTTCGCCTTCCGTAGCCCTCCACTACGGCTCCCCTTTCTCTCTTCCACTCCCACCTTCATCCCTTCCCTTACGGCGCGGTTCAGGTGTCCACAGAGCAAGTGTGACAGATAGAGCGCCTTTTCCTTCCTGTGAACCAATTATTATTATTATTATTAGCCCGCACACTCCGTTAAGGGCGTCATCACCGAGTGGATCGTAACTCCTGCCGGTCGAAAACACGGTTCGAACCGGGCGACTGAGTGTCACACGAGAGAAGAGGGGAGAGAATCAGAGAGCGAGTGAGTGAGCGAGAGGGTGCCCGGCAGAGTCAAGAGCGGAAGTGGTCCGGCGAGAGGGCGGTAGCTGGAGGGAGCGTTTAAACATGCGGCGACGACAGTCACGACGTTTTCCCGCGTCATTTGGCAGACGTCCCCGCTCGCTAAGGTAAACACGCGATGTCGAAGCACACGCCCCGGTGCTGAGCCACCGCGCCGCCGTATGAGGACACACTCGCAGATTTATTTGACGCGGCCCGCAATGACTGCCGTTCCGGTGGACTGTTTTTCAAAGAGTTAAGAGGAAATCATTGCTTCCGTCCTGAGTACAGTGCACATTTTTGCACGCCCTAAACGCTTACCTTCGCTTCAATCTGAGTCGCAAGATCCGCCCCTCGGCCGCACAGGAATGCAGAAGCGTCCGAGCGGCAAGAGCGTCAGAAGACGTCTTTCGTGTGTAATAATGTGGAGCTTATTACGAGATGCATGTGAGAAAAAGGCAACTTTCTTTGGAACCACTGA
Organism: Amblyomma maculatum; assembly: GCA_023969395.1. NCBI lineage: Eukaryota > Metazoa > Arthropoda > Arachnida > Ixodida > Ixodidae > Amblyomma > Amblyomma maculatum. The sequence goes on from JAJIZL010000117.1 coordinate 370,222, forward strand.
TAGCATCGGGCAATAATTTCTGCGTCAGTGTTCTCAGTGTGGAAAATTAGCGGCGCAATCATATTAAATAGGGAAATATTTGAAAAAGAAAAAGTAGAAGGAAACACGACCACATGTCAGGCGCGGGATCTGAACCTACGACCTCAGCAAGTAGTACGCAGTGCCCTCCATGTTCTCTCTCAAAACCTTGCTCAACAGTGTTTCGCCTTTTGCAGATTATAGTGTATTGAAGTTATGTCTAAGGTGACCTTGACAGCGTTCTCCAGAGCGTCCCCCTCCCTCCCCCTTATTTCATTCATAACGATGGATAACACAATGAGAGTTAGTGTGCTGCATACAAGACGGCTTTACGGGGCAGGGACGCTCTCTCCTCACACACACACACACACAAACAACAACAAACAAAGGTAAATAGGAATGCCATGGCACAAATTTTTTCCAGCTAAGAACACCAGAAAATACATAGTTCGAATGACACTGCTCGCCCCTCCAAGAGCAACCCATAAATCCGTCTATGGTTTGCATAGCGAGCAATGCTCCATTCGAAGCATCAACCCCAAAATTGTGCAGTACGAAGTTGCACCCTTCAGACAGATTTAATTGTTTGAACAAATGTCATTTATGTGATAAATAAAAATAATAAATAAAATAAAAATAAATAAATGACTTTTCCATTCATATGTTTGGCTCATGGGCGAAATGTGCTTTTGCCTGTGTATTGTCTTGACTATCTCCAAGTAGTCCGTAACATAAAAATAATGTTACTTTCAATTAGCAACCTGCGCCCAATTAAAAGGAGAGACCCACACCGACCAAAGTCGGAAAAACAATCTATAGGGCAAACATCATAAGTGTAGCGCGGCAGGAACAGAAGACCCCCCCTTCCTCTTGCTTCCGGAAAGGCAAACCAACACACGCCCTCGTTCGTAAATACAACCCCTTTGAAGCAGAACACGCGCTGTCACGTGAGCAACCTTTTCATCTTTATTTTTCTTTTCCTTTGCCCGTGGGCGCTTTTTTTACTGCCGGATCTTCTCTCTCACTTTCTCTTTCTTATTTTTTTCACGCATAGACATCCCACAGGCGTTTGCGATTACGTGTAAGTGCTTTTTTTTTTTTTCTTAGCCCCAGAAATGACAAACGGAACTCAAGGAAACTTTCCTTCCGAGAACACAGAGAATTTACAAGTTTAAAACTGTCTTCAAGCGCACATTTTGTTAACTTGCCAAAACCGTGCCTGACGAACTCAAGTCCGCTTGGAGGAAACTGCTTTGTTATTGTTTTCCCGCACGAAAGAGAGCGAAAGAAGTTTTGTCGGGCGAAAACACGATAATTCGGTCCGGTGCTGGCGAATAGATACGAAGATGCCGGAGAGCAAAATCACGACGCACAATCCTCATCGGCCCTAAATGTCACAAGCTGAGTAAAGAAATGCCGTGTACAGTGACGTTGGTAAAGCTTTCATGAGTTCCGCCGCTCTCTAATGTTATATTCGCGTACTGACGTCATCGCCACACGATCAGCACATGCTTCTAGAAGCAGCACGCGACTCAATGAATGGAAAGCGTTATGCTCAAAGGACGGCTGTTTGTTTATTGTGGTCTTCCCGTCGGTCCGCTTTCGTAGTAAAGCATCGCGGCACGCTCACAACGTACGCCCTTATAAATACATTTATATAAGCTTCGTGTGTACACTGTGTTCGTTGTAACGATGTGTTCGCTATAAAGCATCAGTTCTCGGAACACTGCGCTCGCAACGCCTTTGCTGCTCCACGCGACGACGTGCGCGCATGCTCAAACGGGGTCGGCCCAGCTGTTGAGTTGGAGATGCGCGTGGTGGCGGAGGAGTGCCAGCAGGGAGCTGTGGGCTCTTTGCTTGTAGGGTTTGCTTGTGTCGCGACTCCGGCGGCAGGGTCGAGTTTCCGCCAGACGCATCGTATCTCTCGTCGACGCGCCCCGCTCCAAGCGGGCGTGTGCATCGCATGGCCCATTCAAGACTTCGTCGAAGTGGGACCTACATGGCCCGCTCCCTTCGCCTGAGCGCGTTCCGGCGGTGTCAACAAAGAGATGAGGAGACAGGCGTGTTTCAGTGAGCGGCCAGTGTTTCGCGTACCTTTTCAGTCGCTTTCTTTCTTTATGCTGTTTTGTACCAGGCGTTTTCAATTTTTGCACAATATGCATTCGTCTTTTATGGGAATCATAACTAGCGCAGCTCAATTTTGAGGAATCTTGGCACATACAGGTCTGTGGATATGGTCCAGTTCTTAGGGGTATCCTCCAAGGCGGAGTAGATCCACTTAAGAACAGTCATACGGCTAAATGAGAGCTAAACAACTTTCTCACAAATTTCGTAGCCAAAGAAAAATTCGTACTGGTCCGAGACTCGAACCTGGGCCTATCGCCTGCCTGGGTAGTCGCTGTACCAACTGAGTTAACCAGGACGGCAGACGACACCATAACAAGGACGGTTCCATAAGCCCAACTGGGCCTGTGGAGATGCGCAAGGTTTCGCTGTGTGACGCTGAACCATAAGTAACGTCCAGAGATGTTACAACGCGCTACAACGTGCTAGCTACAGCGTACTAGCTACAGCGCACATTTGCGGGATTAACTAACTGCTCATACACACTCACGCACAATCCAAAGGGGACACTGTATCCCGATTGAGACCGCATATTGTTTTGCTTTACTTCAAGGACGCGGGGATCCCGACCTTTCTCTAAGCTGAATATATACCAATCACCCTGCAATTTCCTCTGTGTCGGCGTTAATTAGGAGAGTCGTGGAAACAATATAGATTATAAATAGCAGTTAGAGTTTAAAGGTTTAGTAAAACGTAATAACTCGTTAGAGTGGCAAGCGAGATGTACGTTAAAATTTCGATCGTACATTTGCACTTCAGTGAAGAATCTTTTCCGGGTGCTTTGTGTGAAGCACGTGTACAGTGTAGCAGGCTAAAGGAAACCGATTAGAAATGTTTCCACCGTGCCCCTCAGTTAACTAGTTAACTGTTGTTAGCCGGGAGACTCTTGTTAAGGAATGAGACGCCTTACGGTATTCGTGTGCGTTGCAAGAAGCCTAGTAATTTGTCTCATATTCTCCTCTTCAAGGATGGAGTTAAATCCATCAGTATCAATCCTCAAGGATGTTGTAAGGCCCAAAAAGCTGTTACAGACTTCAGTCTATCCATATATGTATGAGTAGACTATAGCAGAAAGGAAATGAAAAGAGCTGCAGAAAGAGCTGCTTGCCGAAAGATAGAATATGTCTGACTGATAGTAATATAGTCGATAAAAGGACTATAGAAAGTTTGTAGACCACTTCTAGAAAAGCCAGGCGCCTCTTGTCCCTGAAAATTTTGTACGTGGCGTTACTCTTCCAGGGAAAGGCAACTGTCATGCGGAAGCTGAGACATTCGCTTGATACAACTGCAATGCGCGCCTCGCCAGCATCGCACCGATTGAACCCGCCGTGTGTCTGACACCCATCAAATGCATGAGTCTTGAGGAGTGCAACTATTTTCCTGATCCGAATAACGGCCAGCCTTCGCATAGAGAGAGCATCTGCGTTATGTAATCATGCGATGCGCGCAACGACCACGTCTTGAAGCCGACATCACCTTCGAGAGACTATACATTTGAAAAAGCTGTGCTGCTACTCTGTCTCCCTAATTTGTCTTGGGTCGCAGCCCGGTACACCTTCACACCCCTTGGATTCGGGCCACCTTCCAAAAATGTCCGAAGTGTGTGTGCAACCTCTCGCTCTCTCCCATTGTGTTAGCAACAAGACGGGAACTAGAAAGGAAGGGGCGGAGGCTTGAGTCCACTCACCAGTTGACTCCACGGTCCCTGTGTACGGTGACGGCAAATCCAAACATGGACCCATCGGCTCCGCGGTGCACGAGAGCGGATGGCAGGTCAATGTTGAAGGCCCGCGATAGCGGGACAGCGAGGAGCACTAACAACAACCGGAGGCTGTACATGGTCGTCGTCAGTCCGTGCGGACGACTGTTCGTCCGCATCTCTGTCGGCGGAAACGGGCGCGAAGCCGAAGCACCAGTGCAGAGATGCGAAGCCCGGGAGGAGCGATGCCAGCGGTGGCGGGGGCTGCACCGGCTCCGAAGCCGGGTCTCCGCCACGGGGGAGCAGCCGCGACTTCCGCGCCTCGCGAGGAGGAGAGGGAGAGGTGCGGAGGTGGCGGGGAAGGAAGGCGGAGGGCAAGAACGCTGATTTGCGAGCGTTTTCACTCTGCACACCCTCCGCTACTGCTGCTGCGGTTTTTCTCTCGCTCCCTCTGTCCCTGCTTGTTTAATTTTCGCCGCTTCTCTGCCTTGTATACATGAGCCCGACGCAAGCGGGTCGGGTAGGGGGGAGCCGGTTGTCGAGCTGAGCCAGCCCGACCCGTCCGGGTTTACATGAGCTCGTTTCTATCGGGCAAAGATCGCTGCTACACCGTGCGTCGAGCAAGAGAACCAGGCGCAGGCAGGAGAGGAGGAAAAGGAGGAATGCTCAGACGAACAGCTCACGGTCCCGTCCCCGACCAGCAAGGAGGCAAGAGAGGAGGTGCCTGCCCGACGCGTCAGAGTATACATGCCCCTCGCCCATCGGGTAGGGTCGAGCCAACCCACCCCCTGCAGTCGGGCTGGCGGGACCCGACCCGCCGGTCCTTTAGCTCGACCCCCTAGCGTATACATGAGCCCGATAGCCGGTTTTTAGCCCGACAGGCCTCCCCGACCCGACTTTGTCGGTCTCATGTAAACCCCCTGTCTTTTTCTGCCCTGCGACCCCTCCCGTGTTTCCAGGTTGGGACTTTTCTTTCGCGACCTCGCTTCCACCCTGCACGCTATGCATCTGTTTTTGGTTTTGAGATTCCGTCGGTTTCTTTACTGAGAGCTGTCCCGAATTGGAATACGTTCTTTCCGCCCCCGTTTCCGATTTTGCCGATGCGTTTAACAGTACTTACTGAAAGCATCGTATTCTCGGCACATTTTCGTTGAACCATGGCCCCGCGCCGACTTCCTCTCGGATTACTCGATCAACTCCTTAGCCCGTGCCAAGCAAGTTGTTTCCAAAACAGAGTGCGTTAAACAATATGCACGACCGAAAAACATTGCTCCAGACGGAAGCGCCTGCGCAATGCGCCCTCCTCTGCCGCCTATGCATGAACTCCATAATTGGTGTGAGCTGATTGGAGGAGGAATAAACAAGTTGATTGTCGATACTTGACATCAGTATTTTTGGAGCATTCATAATGCGCCTTTTTTCTCAGATTAATTTCTTGGTTATCATATGGAGAACTACGGGTGCATATTTGCAAGGGATGGCTCTACAGAAACCATATGGTACTGCACACATTTAATGAAAGGAATGCCAGTGATTAAAGAGCCGGAATTCCGCCGAAATATTAGGGTCTCCTGTTCTCGAGTTCAATGTCTCAAACTAACGCATTTACGCGGGTTGCACTGATAAATCCTTGATCCCCACAGGCTAATCGCCGAAAACTGGAGGTGGTAAGGGGAGCAGAAAGGATGCAAAATAAGCTTCGTGGCGTCTGTATCAACCTGATTCCTCCTAGCAAAAATCAGTCGACATTGTGAAAGTATTGCTACCCTCGATTGTCACACAAGTAGAGGATTTTTCGCATGTCAGCCATAGCTAGTAGACAGTTGAGTACGAGTTGCGCTGAATAAAATCTGAATATCAGTAAGTAGGGAAACTAGGGCGGCACGACACGGCCGTATAGTGTTGGGTAAACAGCGTAGTTGTGCGATTTGAGGTATTGATCCGCGCGCTTACACGCCTATGACGATCGCGGGAGGCACAACCTCTTCACTGCCTGTTAGCTGAGCCAATTAGAGCAGTTAATCGGTTAATCAATTCTTTATTTCAAGTAAGGACAAAAACGAAACCGTGCGTGGGCGCGACAACATAGCGACGAATTGTAAACGTAGCTCCTAAATGTAGATTTTAATTGTGTTTTTTGTCTGTCAGCAGCCTTATTTATAACGTCTTCCTGTTTTAATAAATTCTTCAACTAGCATAACTCCAAGTACCACAATCTGCGCGTTAATTACTAGCAAATAAATTGTCAACTTCGACAAGAACGCCGGGATAGACTCCAGGTGACTTTTAACGCTGCAGGATTGCCACGTTAAGTCACCAAAAATAAAGTCAGGAAATAATATCCGCAACAAAAAGCTAAACTTGCATTCTGAAATGAACACAGAAGAAAGCACAGAGAATTTTCAAACGACTTCGTTGAACACTTACATACAAGTATATGTCTAGCCGCTGACTTGCAAGCAAGATATGGGGAGCAACCAGCCGCCGACGTGAAACCGTCAAGAACGATAAGATATGCTTTACGGATGGCGGAACCGCCTAAACTTATTCGCAATGAGTTTCCAGCAAGCCTGAGCTGAAACCTTCAGGGCCCTATCTCTGACATCGGGATGTTCTACACGGGATGCAATCTGTAGCTTTTTCTGGTGCGCTAGCATATATGAAACTGAAAACAGCAGATTACAGTAAGCCCGGATGGTGGATGCTTCTCTCAACTCTAATGGATTGTGTGTAAAAGGCAACGCTCTATCCGGGAGTTCGTATTACGATTTGAAGTTATGTCCAATTTGGCATACAATGAACATCTGTAGGGGCATCCAGTGTTCGCAAATACTCCATTGTTTACCTAATTCTTGCTTTATTTTAGATTGATTGACTGATTGATTGATTGATTGATTGATTGATTGATTGATTGATTGATTGATTGATTGATTGATTGATTGATTGATTGATTGATTGATTGATCAACTTTATTGGGGAAAATGGGATTAGGGGTAGTGGGCTAGGAAAGAGCAGTAGTCGGCGGCAGTCCTCTGCCCGGGAGCCCGTTGGCCTCAGCAGCGGCTCTGGCCCGCCGCACCAGCATGAACTCGGTGAACGTCCGAGTCGGCTAGAAGGTACTCCCACTGCTCAGGACTAGGGTAATTCTCATACAAAAATGTTTTGTTATTGGTGTCCATGCGGACCATCTGGTGCGAATAAAACATTTGTCACAGCACACAGACGGGATCACCAGAACAGGGAGTACACGGGACCAGCGCTGTCCCGTGTACTCCGTTTTCTGGTGACCCTGCATGTTTATTTGTATCAATACATAGAAAGGAATTATATGGAATCCTCACAAGGGCTACTAACACTACAGTAATAGATGCCCGCACTATTTGAGGACTTTCGTTCTACCACAAAGCATGTGCATGCCCCAAATCCAATACTGCTCCGATCAACTGCAGCACTGCACTGGCAGGCCGCGCTGGTCACTAGGTACTTTGAAGACTAGCTCCGGCTGATCGACAGGCCGTAGCGGACAGCGGACCGAAGGCCACGCCCATCGAGAGACAAGAACCATTTATAAAGCACGAAATGCTTTTAGCGCCCGTTGTCGGCGCGCCACCGGGGGTAACAGGCAGACGCGAACAGAAAAGGAGAACACGAATGCGATTGCTAAACGAAGTCTCGTAGGTCACACCATGCACGGTGTCTACATGCTGCTCCTGCCAATGCACATGAAGTATCCTATATGCGCCCTAGTGGGGCCTTTTACACCGTGCTGGTTTCATGGTGAAAAACTAAGAGCGCAAAGTTATATCGCTTCTCGGTTTGCTAGAGTCACTGGCGGACACCTAAAACACGGTGTCAACACAGCGGTGAGCCTAAATAAATTTTCAACACCGTGAAAAAAACGCAAAACTACTCCATTCCTCAAGTGGGTAGCGCAAACGCATCGTCAGCGGTGCCGGAGCAGAAACATGTGCGACGCCCATGAGCGAAGTATTGCCTTCCCTCCAATTAATGTCGGGCTTGCATCTATTCTCGATGGCAAAGTTTTCCATTTGGTATTCGACCGTTCACCATATGTTTGGCAATGCAAATTCAAAATTGGTTACTTATTCTCAAACGCACAAATCATGCACTGAAATTGCCCATCTATATCTGAAATAAAGAATATGATCGTTAAGCAGATTTATGCTCTGCCTTTGTAGTTGCTCGTAAACAAACGAAAAGGGATGAATAGGCGTCCGGATCGCATACGCGCGAACGGTTTCTCGAAGTTCAAAGTATAGGGAAAACACCATGACGTAAGTGAATCAGCACTAGCACTAACTTCGGAAACTATAAGCACCACTGTACACATCAGGGTACTGGCTGGCTTCATATGTGCGTTTCCATTATTGAGGCAATGGTTTCTTCCTAAAGATCATCGTTCTTTCTCAATCGAAGGCAAAATTACGCTTATCCGCCGCTGTTAGAATGATGGTTTAAAATATACTGCTGTGTTCATTGTTGGATTGGTACTAGAAAAGTTGTGCGAACAGATCGCTGTTCGGGATTTCTCGCAGATGTATATATATCCCTATTTACAGTCGTCAGGACGAAGCAAAACAGCCGCTCCTTGGCTCGCTTCGATCGACGCTTCCGCGAGCACTTTGGCGAGTCTGTATGTTGTAACTTGTAACAAGTGTCATATACCACCGCGGGGTGACGAAGGACGTCCTGCCAGGCGTCGGTGAGTGACGCACAACGAGAAAAAATAACAACGGAGTAACACTCGTTCATATATCCTGCTCTGGCTTATGCCGGAGATGACTGCATACGCGTACATCCGACAAGTAGCTTCCAAGAGGGCCTACGATGCAAACCGTGCGTCGCACTCGTAGAAGCACGTAGCAAAGTTCTCGCTCAAACGAACGCACAAAAATTGAGATGGGGCAGGGGCTGATTTACTTGCAGCTGTATGAGAGTTTTCTTAAAATGGCGGGCATTTGTGAGGAGGCGATTTTAATACTGCAATGCCGTTCATAAATACTTTTTCTCAAAGATATAAAGGCTAATCTATTCAGCTGCTACCTTCATCTGCTGAGACTACTAAAGTTGTCATTGAAATTAATGATCACCTAGATGACGCTTAAGATAGGTCACATTGCCAAAATCTCGTCTGTTATGGCATTGCCGAGGGTGAATCAGATACTTGGCAGGACAGCGAAAAACCTATAAACTATTGTTACGATACGGAGCTCTGGGTCGAAATCAATATAAATTAAATTGAGAGAGGAGCATTGTCAGACTGTATTCAGACGAAATGCCGACCCCATCCTGTTCTGGCTTGGCGCTTTTTTAAAACAAAAGAGCACATTCTGTCGAAGGAATTCAAACTTAAAGATACGTCTTACAGTATCGGTGAAGACTTTTCGTCCGCAACCCGCTCAACCTGCAAGGAACAGTACGTTTTGCACGAGAAAATGATGTCCGGTTTAAGCTCCGGTACAAGATGTTGATCATATGCACAAGGTCTTATATTTAGAGCAGATCCGAAAAGGCTGTGAAGGAAATAAATCCTGAAAACTAGATAAGCACCTCCCATCGCGACGTATTACTAGACAACCATCCTTTACCTCCCGAAGCCGCACTTGAGGACATAGAAACAATGCTTCATTTTCATGGCAAAGGCGCCCGACTATACTGTGCTCAATGAGGCGGGATCGAATCCCGGCCGCGGCGGCTGCTTTTCGATGGAGAGGAAAAGGTATCGGCGTCCGTGGGCTGTGCGATGTCAGTGCACGTTAAGGAATCCCAGGTGGCCGAATTTTCTGCTGCCCGGCGTTTCTCATAAGGCGTCTCTCATAGCCTGAGTCGCTTTCGGACGTTATAAACTTAAACCAAGCTAATTTTTATTTTTTATTTTAATTCTTTACATGAACATTAGAAGCGTTCTATCGAATCAAGCCGATATCAGCCCAGTAATGCAATCTTGTGAATAGGACATCATTCTGTTAACAGAAACATGGCTCTCACCCACCGTCAAAAACTCGGAATTTTTTCCTTGTTTGCCTGAGTTTATAATATATCGGTAAGATCGCTTGCTTGGTAGAGGCGGTGGCGTCTTGATCGCGATAAAAAAAAAAAAAAAAAAAAAAAAAAAAAAAAAAAAAAAAACAAATCTGTCCCCCCAAAGGGTTGAAATTGCCCTGGAAATGCTTTAGGTCACCTGTAACAGCTCGCGAGGGCTTATCGTGATAGGTGTGTATTACCGGCCCCTAAACTGAGCATAGTCTTCATTACGCTCTTCAATGACGCCTAAACTACCTATATACAAAGTACCCATGTGCAAAACTCGTTCTGTTCGAAGATTTCAACTACCCTAATATAGATTGCTTGCAAAACGCATACCCAACTTCGAAGGAAGGCACCGATTTTGTTAACTGTTTATTAGACTACCAATTAACGCAGGTAATTGCTCAGGCTACTATGGAAACGAGTAGAACCACAAATATACTGGATCTTCTGTTAACGTCTAACTCTTCTAGCATGCTTTCCTTTCATTACCTTAACAAAATAAGCGACCATAATGTTATCCTCGCTACCTTTACATTAATGTGCCATAAATAAAAACCTACTAAGATGGAAACACGCCTGTACGAACGCGGTGATTACCAATCGATGAACAGTGAGCTTGAAAACTTCTATGCCACTTGCAAAAGTGCATTCCATGTGCGTGCTACTGAAGAAAACTGGTGTCTTCTTCAAAAGAAGCTCGATGACCTAGTTCAGAATTTCATACCCACCACTATGATCAAAAATAAAAATAAGAAATAAAGCATTAGCACTATGGTTCTATAGCTCGATTGAAACGCTTATAAATAAAAGTAAGAGGCTTTATAGGATGGCAAAATTAAAAAAATAGTCCAACAGTGTGATAGGCATATAACAAAGCCAAAAAGAGCACTTCAGAATCTGCATTTCAGTAATCAGAAAGCACGGATGCTGCTGTTGGTTGCTTTTGGTTGCTTCTAGTTGCTTAATTAATTTCTTGTTTATCCATTTTAGTCTTTGGTACTTTCAAATTGCGCGCCAATCCCTTCCTATGCCCTTCATCGGCTCTACTTCCGGTTGTGTCGTGTCACATCCTTGACGTCGCATTAATTCATTTCCAGTTTACCCATTTTAGTCTTTAGTACTTTTAAACTGCGCGCCAATTCCTTCATATGCCCTTTTTCGGCTCTACTACCGGTTGCGTGCCGTCACATCCTTGACGTCACCTTAATTGACGGCCTTAATTAACTACATTAGTATTTGATACTTTCTAATTGCGCGCCAATCTCTTCCTACGCCCTTTTGTGGCTCGACTTCAGGTTGCGTAACGTCCCAACTTTGAAGTCACCTTAATTGACTGATTTAATTAACTATTTTAGTATTTGATGCATTCAAATGTGGCGCCAAGCCATTGGCTAATGAGACCATTTTCGCCTTTACTTTTACTTTTTTGCCTTTATTATTTACCTAATTAACTCATTGGCCTAATTATTTTTTAGACACAATATTATGTCACCCTCTATCGACTGACACCACTCATTTACCTCTACCACTTCTCAATTACTCACAACTGCTGCGAACAACTTTTACATTTTTGCCTGTAATTAACCACCTAAATAATTTATTGGCCTAATTATTTTTCGGGCACAACATTACATCACCCTCTATCGATTGACACCACTCATTAACATCTACTAGTTCTCAATTACTCACAACTGCTGCGGACACGACATTGCTGACGCGGTCTGCGGACAGAAATCTGTGAACATAGCGAAGTAATGCCTTCGCATAATAAAGAAGCCGCAATGTGTATACGCAAGGCGAAACAGGCCTTTTTGGACACATTTCCAAACATGCTTAGGGCAAACCTCCGGCAGTTTTGGAAAGCAATACATCCGTCACCTTATACTGCGGCCGCCATCACTGGCGGCCGCAACACTTTAAGGACAGTGTTTCCACAGTAGCCTTCAACCGGCTCTTTTCTCAAACTTCACACAGGAGTAAAGCTTGTACAATTCTAGCTCGTGCCACCAATAGTATTTGCGCCTACCGGTATCGTTGATCTAATCAACTATTTAAAACTGTCATCAGCTGCCGGTACAGATAATATAAATTCTAAGATATTGAAAAACACTATTTGATTTGGTTTAGTTCATTGGGTTTAATGTATCAGAGCGACTCAGGCTGTGAGAGACGCCGTAGTGGAGGGCTCCGGAAATTTCGGAGCTCCCGTCACAATTTCCCCGTCACACGGGTGCCTTGCTGTTCGCCTCCATCGAAAAGAGGCCGCCGGCCGGAATTCCTGCAGGGCAAACACGAAGGCACTAGTGAGTTTATTTATGCAGCCGCTTTATTCGGGCTGTGTACCTGATCAATACAAGATGGGGAAGGTCGTGCCAATCCTTAAATCAGGCTATAAGTCGTCCATTTCCATATACAGTTAAAAGTTAAATTGGTTCACAGGAAGGGAAAGGCGCAGTAACTGTCACACTTGCTCTGTGGACACCCGAACCGCGCCGTTAGGGAAGGGAGGAGGGTGGGAATGAAAGTGGAAAGAGAGAAAGAGGAGCCGTAGTGGAGGGCTACGGAGTAATTTCGACCACCTGGGGATCTTTAACGTGCGCTGACATCGCACAGCACACGACGCCTCTTCGTTTCGCCTCCATCGAAACGCAGCCGCCGCGGTCGGGTTCGAACCCGGGAACTCCGGCACAGTAGTCGGGCGTCTTACCACTGCACCACCCCGGCGGGGCCCATATACAGGCTTAGGCTTATTTCATTAACTAGTTTACCATCTAAAATCACGGTGCACCTTGTTTTCTCCAGTATTATAAACACCTCGATCACAATAATTTTATTCAACCATCTCAACACGGATTCTGTAAAGGCCTTTGGTGTGAAACACAGCTGAATTTTTTCACGACTGACACGTAAACTTTGATTAGAACCTAGTAACCGACGCTGTGTTTCTTGACTCCTAAAAAACTTTTGACAGAGTACCTTATGGCCGGTTAATGTACAAATGATCACTTTTAAATATCGACCCATTTGTCCTTGCAGAGATAGAGAAATTTCCTTAACGAGAAAACGTAGTTTGCAGTAATTAGTAAGACAGCATCTAAACCTGTCCATGTTTTTTCCGAAGTCTCCCAGGGATCGGTGCTCGGACCCCTCCCCTTTTTTCATTTTCATAAACGATATCCATCAGTGTATAAACAATAACATTCGGCTTTTTGCAGATTACTGAGTTATTTATACTCAAATAACCCATTCTGAAGATAGTCTTAGCTCGCAACGCGACTTATTAGGTGTATAAAATTGGTTTAAAAATGGCAAATCTTCTTAAGCGCTGTTGTATGCAAGGTGATGCACTTTCACAGGCGCTTCAATTTAAGGGCATATAGCTATATTCTCTGTGGATCTCAGTTACAGGATACTAAAACACGTTAATATCTATATACTTTTTTAACGATTTCACGTGATCAACCCACATTAACCACATCACTTCAGCACCGAGCCGATCCATAGGCTACCTTCAAAGTTCCATGAAGCACGCTCCTGCACACGCAAAGTTATTATCCTACACTACATTAATACGCCCTAAATTAGAATATGCCCGCCGTTTGGAACTCATATCAACTGTACCTTTCTGATAGTAATGACACTATCCAAAATCACGCTGTTATATTTCTCCATTACGATTTTTCATCGTACACTATTGTAACCGAAATCGTCCTGACACACCCAACTATAAGGCATCACCGAAATTTAGCCAGTTCAGCTTTTCTTTTAATCGATTCTGCTATTCACTCCCGTCAAGCACCTACGTAACGAAACACTCCCCATTTTCACCCTTTCACAAAAACAGTCAATATGTGTCATATCCTTGTCCAAAACCAGAAGTATTGGCGCAGCCTTTCTTTATACGGGCAGCAAGCGATCGGAACGGCCTTCAAAACAACCCTGTAACCACTGAAAATTTTGCTTTAAAAATCTGTTTACGCACCCCTGTTTTCGATATCTAGCTACTGAAATATTGTTCTTTTGTACTTTGATTTTAGTTTCCAGTTATTCCTTGTTTTTCAATGCGTTACCCAGTTTTTGATCCACTGTTCGCCGCCTATTTATCTTTTTCCTATTATCGCTTTTGCAACCCTGTAGCTGTTTCCCTATGTCAAATTTTGATTTAGTCCCTCCGTATAGATTGTGCACCATATGATCCACTTTTCGTTGTTTATGCCCACCCCTCATATAATTCTCTTTACTGGGGTCTTCAAGGTTGCAAAAATAAATATATAAATAAATAATGCCGCCCAGCCAGAAAACTTTTTTCCCCGACCCCTCCCCCTCGATGTTCCTGCTTCTTAAATCCTTTGAGCGGGATCGTTTCAAACTGCCGGTACTCGGAGCAAATACATAACAATTACCTGTTTTGCCAGTTTTTTTTTTTTTTGTTCCTCTAAAATATGATCATTCTTACCTACTCACACAAACCTTAATATCGCTTTGCTTTAAGGTACACAGGACAATTACAATCAAATCTTTTTTTTTTTTCTTTAATAGAGCTCGATGTTTACCTCTGTGTGGCTATGTGTTCGTTCTTTCGCAAAATTACTCGAACACTTGGACTTAAGAATATAAAATTTATTTTCTTCACTAGGTTCGCGCTAATGAATTTGGTGATAACTTAAAAAAAAAAAAAAGAATTATGAACTCGCGCTTACTGATAAGTACTTGACGTCATTGTAATCTGCTTGCGCAAACAAGACGTGGTGGTGACTGCTGCGTTTCATTCATTTTATTTTTGCCCAGCCTTATTTTCGAACAAAGTAGCCCCATTGCATATGATTGGGACGTGCTGTAAGACGAACTTCAGTTTGTTCTCATTCTCCCTTTCAGCTTTCGTTAAGCGTTCCCATGCATGCTTCCTTTAACACGCCTAAGAATCTAGGTAGTAGCAAACTAGTGTCAGGAAAAAATGTAAGTAAAAGGTAGTGACAGCTATTTTTTCTTGTCAGCACAACGGGCAAAACTTTTTGGTTAGAACGTGCTTACCTCTAGTGCTTTAATTCACGTTGAAGCAAATTATTCGGTCATTGATTTCCTACCGCTTGTCAATTTTGGAGTTTTCAGGATAAACATGCTCCTAATCGCTCGGATATCTGGCGGGATATTATCGGGCTCTAAAAACGAGAACATTCGCTATATACTCGGAAATTTGGAGCGAGCAAGCTAAAGCAGCCGTGAGCGTCATTCGCGCCGACAGAGCGTATATGGTGAGAAACAAGGCATGTGCATACACGACCGCCAAATTTTTTAAGTGCAAAATTGCATACGAATGGAACCGCGGCTGAGAGCGAACTCTTAAGAAGGAGCCCGTGTGAAGAAAATATTGCAGCAAGCCGGATTCAATTTGTCGCAGTAATAGTTTGTTCCTAAATTAAATATCACATAGCGGAACGTCATTCCGCCCGATACCGCGAGCGAACATAAAACCACTTCGAGCTATGCATTTGAGTCAGTTCAGACATTCTTCAAAAGAAGTGTCTAACGATACGTCCGTCGTGTCCAGCCGATTTTCAGTAAAGGTTCGGCGGAAGTCGTTGTAGGCGGAAGTCGCTGTAGGCAATGATTATAGTCATGTCTGACGTAAAGCCTGCAATCTGCTTGCTACGCGTACGTGAAGCCCACCAGCCTTCGCAACTTTCGAGGAGGTGCACAAAGACATTCGCCCATTCTAAAATTGCATTCCCTCACTTGCGCTTCGCAATTAGTAAGCAAACTCGTTAGCTCTCACCACAGTCTTCTCGTAATCTAAGCAAGCTATTACGGTAGCATCTGCGCATTCGGTGATCCCGCAGCCCATCTGAAGCGCCGCTTTACGATTTGGGCATATACTGGGCATCTAGCGCCCGGCAGTAGCCCGCACAGCACGAATCTCAACCGTGCAGAACAACGTAATTGGTCAGAAATGCTGCGTTAGCTTTTTTCACATTCAAGCAGAGAAAATAGAATGTTCATCATTAATTTCTCGTTTTAGATTTTTCATTGCAGCCATGGTAAAAAGGATGTGAAATATATTTGAGGGCTATATGCTGGTGCAGCGGTGACTGCTGGTGAACCTGCACGTGTACCTATACGGTAAAAAATATGCTGCACTGCAATGCATAGATGAACAACTAGAAAGCTGGAAGCGTGAACGATCTGCTACAGGATAAAAAGCGACGTTGTTTCGGTAGCTTTTTTTCATATATTCTTATATTAACCAGGATAAAAAATTTCTGGTTTCAGGCAATAAGATAATATACGAAATTTAAGGATACTAACGTTGAATTGGAGAGCAATAATTAAAATGTCACAGTTGTCACTATCGTTGAGGTAACGAACATGAAATTAAGCTTAGTAAAACTCTTTAGTATGGCTTTCTCACGTTGCCCTCCGATCGAGTGGTGTTGCTTGAACATTTAGGACGGGGAATAATGCTGTCATTATTCTCGCGAAAATAGCACGCAAAGGCGCGCAGCAACTCTATTTGCGTCATGTCAAACATTTGAAAAGTAATTTAAAAGGTTTAGAAACTTATTCAAAAGCCTTAAGAAGTGGGCTCACGTTAGATGTTGACAGCCTTCAATTTCGTTGTGTATTTATTGCCATAAAATGAAAAATTAGAAAGTTGACAAGTTAATTTTCCTTCATTGTTTTTTTTTTTCAGACTCTATCATGAAAATAATGTTCATAATAATACAATAACAGATAATAAGGCCACGTCAACGTATCCATCACAGCTCTTTATAAAATGGTTTTTATCTGACCTGTCTGCGATCTTGGATCAAGCGCCCGCGTAGCCGGCACAGCATGCACCTCAAGGACGTAATCTGTAAGAAATGTTGTGTGAGCTCTTCTTTACTTGCGAACATAGCAAATAGGGTGTTCGTTATTATTCGTTTTTACATTCTACTTAGCAGCCATGGTAAAGACAAAGCGGCGATGAGTATGCCGGCGAGCTTGCAAGGCAAATAAGTGCTGCACTGCAATGCATGAATGAACAACTGAAAAGCCGAAAGCGTGAACGATCCGCCTAGGACAAACAGAGACGTTGCTTCCGTAGAGAAGGTAGTTATGGGAAGAGGAGGTATGTATTCTGCCCTCTCGCCCCCCTTTGCATGGCTGCCTATTTTCTGTACTCCGTGCAGCTAAATTATGGGGTTATTGCTCCCGACAATATACCGCAAACAGTGCGCGATCGCTGTGCAGGAGCTGCACGGAATTATTGAAACACCGTTCAGCACGTTCCGCCATCTGTCGGTTGTGATCGCAGAACCACCCACTGGCTGCGCCGAGAGGCTCAAAGCAGATGGCGCTAGCCGTGTTTGCCGTTAACATGGTGTAACCGTGAACCAAGTCAGTATAAGAGCACATAATTTCTCCTTACATTGAATCATATTAGGACGCTTTTAGCACTTTGTGTATCATATCAATATAGTTCTTAGAATAAAAAAGTTGCGCAATACGGACGACTTCAGAAGAAAGAAACCACGAACACGAACGCTACTAGCCGCTGACTATTTCCCACAGTAGTAAACAAAATATAGGGTTACACATCGCATGCGCACACGACACTACGGCGGCGTCACCCTTCTTTACCGAAATAGAGATCTCATTTCATATCTACAACCGCAGAAAAAACAGGCAACAGGATCATCAGCCGGGAAAAAGTGTCAAGAACCAACAGACACCGAAGAGAGCCTTTAGAAAAACGGGCACGCGCCTAAGGGACAGTGTTCATCTTATAGATAATTCTCTAGGAAGGCGCGCTCAGAGGAGTACAAACTTATTGACGCGTCGCTGACCCATTTATTCGCTTTTTTGTGGATGTGGAAAGCCTCTAGCAAAGTGTTCCGAGTATGTGTCACCAACTAGCCCAGCAACACGTTTTATTGAACAATATAATTCGCACATCTAATATGGCACATCTTAAGTGATAGGAGAAAATACAACCATCTAGATGAATGTTAGGGACGACGAAAAAGGGAGCAGTGGCGCAGGCCGCGGCAACTCATTAAAATCATTTCACAGTCATCGGCTATCTTCTCTCTCCGTTCTCTCTGTTCATCTGCTTGCCACCCCGTAACATTTGGTTGGTGGTTCCAGGTAATTCATAATTCTCCTCATCCTGGCCCGGAGCTGGCGCCTTGCGTCTTCTTGCGTCGTCGGCAGAAGGTCGAGGAGGCATCGCTTGGCTGGTCCCCAGCCTGCTGGACCCGAAGCGACCTCGCCGCACTTTCCATCGCACCCTTCCCCCCGCCCCGACCACGAGACACGACAAAGGAGAGACTGACACAATACGGCCACCCACACGACCACAAGACACTACGAGAGAGCCGAGCACCATTGAACCCATTGACCCGATGTGCCGAGCAAAGGCACCAATGACCAAAGACCCCACGACACAAACGCCGCTACATTCGAAGACATCACCCCTGTCCGCGTCATGCGGTGCGTTCCTAGGCATCCGCCATCAGTTCTTGGCGGCTGTGGCCCGAAAGCGTCCTAGCTTCATCGGGAATCATCGGGGCGGCAAACTTCTTCTTCTTCTTCTTCTTCTTCTTCTTTCTTGATATATGGCACATACCCACGAAGGGGGATTGGCCAGGGTTCAGTGTGGACTGCCAAATGTCCTACACAAACTGAAATAGTGTATTAAAGTAATTGACAACTAAACAAAAACATAAGATTTAAGATCACAAAAGTTATTGAAAGAAAAAATATGAAGCAAAAATTTGGAGTTTTGTAAAGGTGGAATGCAATTAGCAAGGGAATCTTTCCGTAGCTATGATGTAGTTATGTAAGTACTGACAAATTTGAGGCAACGCAAATCCTTTCGCACTCGCACCGAAGGAGAGTAGAAGCGGGACTGACAACGTAAATCCCAAGCGTGCAATTGGAGTTTCTAAATGCACCCTCCTCTGGTGTGAAAACCTTCGGCAAGCGAGAAGGGAGTGACCAATATTTTCAATTTCACCGCAAGCCTCACAAAGGTTTGTGGGGCTGATCCCGCATCTACATAAATAAAGATTTAGGCGAGGAATCCTGCATCTCAGGAGAGTCATCGTTACCTCACACTGCCGTGATTTACATGCTCGAACTTTCCATGAGTATATGAGATGCTGGTATTCAGCTGTAGATAGCAAAGAATCGTTGCATGTAGCGGCTAGGTATTGATATCGCTGGAAACGGCACATTCCAAAAATGGTGATATTAGGGATGGTACATGAAACAGATGCATCAAGAGCAAACTGTTGTCTAATTTCTTCCTCTTCTTCTTCAGCCATCCAGTCACGCCCATCGTCATGCCATGCATCTCATCGGCATCGACAAACTATCCACGATCGGGACGATATGAGACCTTATGCTATTATAGTCGACTTGTATGTGATTTCTTATGTGAATTGAGTGATATAGTGTGAGAAAATGTGAGGTTATTGCCTCATACAATTTTTTCAGTAGAGTGACCCCGGGTAATGTTACGGACGAAGAAGAAGCGGGCAGTGGCGCAGGCAAGAGCGCTCGCGCTAGGCTCGGCGCAATTGATTAAAATCATTTCATAGTCATCGGCCATCTCTCTCTGTTCTCTGTTCATCGGCTTGCCGCCACCAATACATACATACATACATACACACATACATACATACATACATACATACATACATACATACATACATACA
>JAJIZL010000117.1:415035-431365 GCA_023969395.1 Amblyomma maculatum
AAAAAAAAAAAAGCAGCGGTATATAACTGTAGGTGCATGAGGTCACTTGCTATGTGCAAATGCAAGCATCAGATGAAATGTGACACAACACAAAAGGACAACCATGAGAGAATACAGAAATACAGTAAGGTGTCACAGTAAAAATATCGGGCAAGAGGTGTTGAAATTTAGCAACTTAATTTCTAAACGATTGCAGCAGGTGTGCTCAGCCAATGGCCACAACGCTGCAGTGTGTGAGCATATTGGCTAATCATGATTAGGCTATCGGTGCGATGCGGAAAGAGTCATCACACTGCTGAATCGACGAATGGAAAGGCAGCTCTTATTTGCTCATGAAAAGTTTTGTTCAGGAAAACGAGCAGTTTTGGACCTCTAGTATACGTTTTGCACTTGGCGATCCGATTCTGCTAGCACATGCCAAGTATGAACTTTTTAAAATGGAAGTCAGAAACCTATGTCATAAAGGAGAACGCACATCCTAAACTCGCATCTGCTTTGTTAAATTGTTTCTTATGTCATGTTTATATCTTATGGCCATTTTCTTATTTTCAGGTTCTTGGAGAGCTCCTGGGAAATTCAACTATCCCAATTAAGAAAAGAAATCGGGGCAGCATGATGTCTGTGGTCGAAATCGCGATGTTAAGCGCAGCTAAATGAAGTGTGCTAAACTCGCGACATGGCAGCGCGTGACTGCCGATAGCTGTCCTAGCGTTTCAGTATTTTTACCGGTGTTCTAAATGGGATTACGCGCGCGCAGCAAGGCAGCGGCCTGGCTTTTCGTTGATATCGCGCTCCCGCGTTAATTTGTTAAATCCCGCCAGAATAAAATGTATACGTACTCGAGGTTGCGGGAGCTGAGAGCATGACTTTTGCTGCTCTTGCTGACATATAAATGACTAAATTCACGCAACAAAACTGGGGCGACAGCTCGTCTGGATGAGCTCATTTGTTTACAATCGTCACATCAAGCGCATTGACGTGACACTGCTTCGTTCGAGTCTGGCAGGAGATGTGCGAACTTCACAACAGGTTTTACCTTCCGCAACGAAATCTATGCGTGAACTATGGACAGCAAGGCGATGACACCGAGCGAACTGAACATCTTTATTCGCTGGTTTCCTAGCAGGAACAGCTGGGCAAGTGGTGACAGCTCCACGGGCCTGTTTACCACCGTCTCAGACCAAAACACGTTGTTCTGCTCGCAGCATTCTTAACAGTCATTTATGAAAGAACACAGGGGAAATAAAGTGAACAGTAAACATTCAGGTGACGTTTGCTTTGACGTTTGCTTTGACGCTTGCTGTACGCAGCGCTGGTCGTCCAGAATGAGCCTAGATAGAATCAGCTCTAAAACATGGCACAATTCGTCCGCGCAAATAACAAATCGGCAGTTACGGAGTAATTTTACAATATCATTACTATAGTAAAGAGGCAAAATAGGCCTTAAGGATACATACTTCATTGGACAACTCCCTAATTCAATACATAGGAGCCGCGACCGGTGATTATTTACGTCCGTAAATTGGAACAGGGCTTCAAGATGAGGCTGCATCAGTTTTTCAGCAGTTCCTTTGAACCCATGTCTTTCAAGTGTGTGCAGTAAATTTGAATGATAGATGAAATCGAGGCCTTATTAACATTTAAATGTAGTATGGGAACTAATAGCTTACCTTGAAAATTATTTATATTATTTAGTGCTGTTTCCTCTTTGCATCAGCAACATTGTTTCTGCTGACGGTTTTTTCTAAAGCCCAATTAGTGCCTAGGTATCTTTGTAACCTTCTCAAGGCCTCTAAAAAAAATTGGCAGCGTATAAGCTAGCCAGTCATCACCAAGAGTATTTTTGTCAACATGCTGTGGTTTGCGATTACCTTTTGCCATTTGCATATTACTGGGAAAAAGGTCTGTTGAAAGCGAGCAGGTGCATATATGCGCTAATACAGGAGTAATTATGTCAAGTACATATTTAGCAGGTCTAGTTTTTATGTTGTTCGCGTAGTTTCAGTGACTGGTTCTAAGGGCGTGATAAAGTCAAGTAACTTCAGGGGTGCATGTAGGCTAGCAAAAAAAAAAAAAAATGGAATGGGGTAGAGGCAGAATGTACATTGCCGGTTCAGGAGGAGGTTTAGATCTTTCTATTTCGACGATAAGTCATTAAATTCGTTGCCAAGGCTCATACCAATGCCACGTGCCTATTGAGGGTCTTATTTGGGTTCTTCCACACCATTTTGAATTTATGATGGCAACACGTAAGTCTCAAGTATTTGTTCGTAATGTTTTGTCTCGACTTGCTTATGGACTTAATTTGTTCTGAACTACTCGAAATTCGCGCGTCCTCTATTCATCACAAGATTGTAGGATTGTTTGATACATCTTATTTTTCCCTTGAATGAGTTTAAGAGGTTCCTGGAAATCAATTACGTGACTTATAGGTTCGCGATGTGTTTTCTTTGAAAATATGCATAATTTGTTTCTGACAATGTTTAAAAATGCATTGTATGATTTATCATGCAGCATCTGTATTGCGTTCTAAGATGTTTTCTGTAAATGTTTCCATCATGCGATTTGATATTTCACGGTGCGTACAGGTTTAGTGCGTGTCTGATATGACGGAAGTTACAAAAATAAAATGATAGGCATTTAAACGTTCACTGATCGTAATCGTTGTCGACGTAGTGAAAAAAAAAAGAACACTGGGAACTTAGTCAAGACCGTCGGTGGTGCGAAGTGGTGCGTTCAGTAAATGAGGTGGTAAAACTTTAATTGCCAACAGATACGAGTCAACCTATCCGCCGAGACGGCGGCCTAAGTCCTAGCTTGGACCCGGGCGGCGTGTTCGCCCAGTCGGATTACATCTAGCTGAATTTCAGGCCTTCCTCGTGATGCAGAGTGCATCATGAGGAAGGCCGGTCTGGACGAGTCTTCTGCTGGAGTGAAGATTGCTGGAAAACGTATCAACAACCTTAGATATGCGGATGATAACACTTTAATGGCAGAAAGTGAAGTGGAACTCAAGAGACTTCTGATGCGCGTACAAGAAGAGAGTTAGAAGTTTGGTCTTAAACTGAACATTAATAAGACAAAGATCATGGCGTCTTGCCCTATCAAGTCCTTGAGCATCAAGGGACAAGAAGTGGAAGCTGCGACAGATTTTCTCTTCTTAGGCTTCAAGATAACCCCGGAAGGAGACTGCAGCCATGAAATTAGGAGACGCCTGCTTCTGGCAAAGAGAGCAATGGTTAGCCTTGACCGCCTAGTAAAGAGCAGAGACATTAGTCTGTCAACCAAGATCCGTATAACTCGTGCTATGGTCTTTCCAGTTGTGATGTATAGATGCGAAAGTTGGACTGTGAAAAAGGCTGACCGCCGAAGAATTGACGCGTTTGAATTGTGGTGCTGGCGAAGACTCTTGAGAGTTCCTTGGACGGCCAGAAGATCAAATCAGTCGATATTGTCTCGAGAAGCCTGCGAAGCGAGGGGGACCCTCGACCATATACTTTGGGAATGCCCTAAGTCTCGGGGCGCTAGGGACAACATTAAAAGTAGAGAAGCCTGGGTAACCCTGCTGCGAAGCGACGTCCCCGCTGACCAGCAGAAAGCCGTCCGCCTGGCGGCTGAGGCCGCGAATAACCAATGTATATTCGCCAGTCCTTAGTCGCGAAGGTTCCAGCCCCCGTTCCTCAGGCCTGCGTGCCAAGGCGGGGAGTAGGGGGCCTCCTAAATCGGTGAAAATTAAAGTTTTAATCAATCAATCAATTGGTCTATATACGGATGGACGATGACGTCACCGGTAAATTCGGACGCCGCTTCTTGAACCTTGATGCGTCCCAGTGCGCGTTCTGCGGTACGCGCTATTCGCATTCGATGCAACGCCGGGGAACTCTACCGTTAAGTGAATGACACAATAGGGTTTCACACACAGTGACATTGTTTCCTCTTTTTTAGAGCGCAGCTCTTTGGCGTCCGTTCCTGGGTTTCGCGTCGGCGTCGGCGTCGTCGTCGGCCTCGTAACCATCTCCGCCCCCCTTTCATCCCCCCAGCGCTAGCAGCGACCGACTGATACCGCTGGATGCCGCTGACGCCGCTAGAGAGTCAAGATTTCTTTCGATTTCTTTGCAGTGCCAAAGATTGTTCCAACTACCGCACGATCGCGCTTATTTCGCATGCTAGCAAGGTGATGTTAAAAATCCTGCAAGGTAGGCTGCAGCAGTATGTGGACCGGGAGCTTCCGGACGTGCAAGCTGGGTTTCGCAAGGGCAGAGGAACTAGAGACCAAATTGCCAACCTTCGCTGGATCATGGAAAAAGCAAGACAGTTCCAGAAACCCATTTACTTCTGCTTTATTGATTATGCGAAAGCGTTTGACTGCGTAGATCACAGCAGGTTGTGGCAAGCTCTCCAAGAGATGGGAGTTCCAATTCACCTCATCTGTCTTCTCAGGAACCTTTATGAAGGGCAAGAGGCCACAGTCAGAACTGGGCATGGTCTTACTGATTGGTTTCCGATTGAGAAAGGGGTGAGGCAAGGCTGCATACTGTCGCCCTGCCTATTTAACCTATATGCAGAGTGCATCATGAGGAAGGCCGGTCTGGACGAGTCTTCAGCTGGAGTGAAGATTGCTGGAAAACATATCAACAACCTTAGATATGCGGATGATACCACTTTAATGGCAGAAAGTGAAGTGGAACTCAAGAGACTTCTGATGCGCGTACAAGAAGAGAGTGAGAAGTTTGGGCTTAAACTGAACATTAAAAAGACAAAGATCATGGCGTCTTGCCCTATCAAGTCCTGGAGCATCAAGGGACAAGAGGTGGAAGCTGTGACAGATTTTCTCTTCTTGGGCTCCAAGATTACCTCGGAAGGAGACTGCAGCCATGAAATTAGGAGACGCCTGCTTCTGGGAAAGAGAGCAATGGTTAGCCTTGACCGCCTAGTAAAGAGCAGAGACATTAGTCTGCCAACCAAGATCCGTA
This sequence comes from Amblyomma maculatum, assembly GCA_023969395.1. Taxonomy (NCBI): domain Eukaryota; kingdom Metazoa; phylum Arthropoda; class Arachnida; order Ixodida; family Ixodidae; genus Amblyomma; species Amblyomma maculatum. Next base: position 420,009 of record JAJIZL010000117.1, read on the forward strand.
TAACTCGTGCTATGGTCTTTCCAGTTGTGATGTATGGATGCGAGAGTTGGACTGTGATGAAGGCTGACCGCCGAAGAATTGACGCGTTTGAATTGTGGTGCTGGCGAAGACTCTTGAGAGTTCCTTGGACGGCCAGAAGATCAAATCAGTCGATATTGTCGACCATAAACCTTGACTGCTCATTGGAGGGTCAAATTCTAAAGTTAAAGCTCAGCTACTTTGGCCATCTGATGAGAAGAGAGGAGTCGCTGGAGAAAGATTTGATGTTGGGAAAGGTTGAGGGTCGCCGGAGAAAGGGTAGGCAGCGAACGCGATGGTTAGATGGCATCCTCGAGGCACTGCAGATGAAGTTATGTGATGTTAGGAAGATAGTGAGAGACGGGAAACCTGGCGTGACATGGTCCATAGGGTCACGAAGAGTCGGACACGACTAAATGACTGAACTGAACTGAATTTCAGGGTGTGAGCTCAGCAGTACAGTCTCCCAAACTTCTACCGTTTTTATCTCTTGATTAATATTTTCAGTGATTGAGGGAAACATTTAGGGAGAAAGCCTTTCTTTTCTCAGGCTTGGCGTGAACATAAAGTGTGAGCAGAAAGTGTCACCAGAAAACATCCTTCGCACTGGCACTTTAAAGAAACAAAAAAATTGTGGAAGTTTAAGCATGGCTTGAACCTATAGTGACAGAGCGAAAGCTGTGAGTATACAGAAGCGAATTTTTCTGCGGACACCTGTATTAATTGTGCCGCCGTCACAACGTTCGAACGAACCTTCTGCGCTAACAACTCGCTGTTGTTGTTGTTGTTCTCCTCTAATTTGATGGCACATACCCACACAGGGGGATCGGACAAGAATTGGGGTGCAGAGATATTAGAGATATTAGTTCGGCTCTACCAACTACCGAGTTATCTTCTTCTTCTTCCTCTTCTTCTTCTACCTCTTCTTCCTTTTCTTCCACGGTATACCACGGTGACACGCCGACGGCTTGAAAACCTAGCGTAGTGTAGCTTTCGCTACAAAAAACCCTGTGTCCACCAGGAATCGAACCACTATCCCTCCGTTCCCCAGCCGAGTGCGCACAACACTACTCCGCACCTGGCTTTCTTTTTTTTTTTTTCTATTGCACTGAAATATACAATATTCATACAGAAAACCTCAACTGCACTTGGATGAGATAACATGACTAAAAGTCTTTAAATGTAATGTTTCAATGTGTTGGAGCCAGACAGATGCTGATAATTTGATAATTTCGCAATACCTTAATGGCTTCCTTAATTATTCTCTCGGGAGACGAAGATCGCATTTCGCCTTGTTTAGCGTAATAAGGATAGCAACGATGACAATGATGCTGCAGTTATTTACAAAGATAAAGGTGATAGTGATAACTATGATGGTACATTTATCTGAGGGGATAGTAACGATGACAGTAACGGTGAATTTAGTTGATAATGAGAATGATGACAGTAGCGATGACAATGACGATGCAGTTAATAAAACAGTCCTGTAAAGTGGCTTCTACCGTTTCCGCTCTTAAGCAGATTTACGTGCAGTCCTGTAATTTTTTCTGCGCCATGAATCAGGCGCCAATTTGTACGGCCGGGCTAAGCATCAATAGCCGTCGGCTATTATCGATACACTTCAAAGGCCATCCTCGTGCTGTTAACGTCGACGTGCGTGGTGTACTTTTGGAACGGCGGCTATTGGCCTGAAGGGGCAACGTTCCAGTGCATTGGTCATTCCAACGGTTAAAATTGTTTCACGTGTGGAGACGTCTTTTTATCTGCCGAGGTCAGAACCAGTGGTCCTTATCGTGTACGTACTCTCGCTTCTCGAGTGTGTGGCACGTTTGGGGCGATAACCGAGTGCGACATTTCCACATCTTAAGCCAAGAGCTTAACTTGGAGGAACAGTTTACATTTCGGTTCAGTCATTCTTCTCTCTTGGCAAATTTATGACAAGGTTCAAAAGGTGTAGTGACTTTTATTCAAATTTACCTGCTTAACGGTTATTAATTATTATCTGTATTTAGGGTAGTGCATTTTTACTTGATTTAAACTAACGATGTATGATTTAGTGGTGCAGCGCGAACTGCAATTTTCAGTGAGAGGAGGAGGGAAAGCAAGGTATCTGTCTTTCCTCAAGGTAATGACCAGGTAGGCGAAATAAGAAGCTACATTCCGAGTAGTAGAACTTACGCCCTAAAACATTCGCGCTAAGCTGCTCCCTGTGGGAGCATATTGTTACGGTGCAGGATGGCACCTAAGGACCGACTCAGGCATCAACGCCTAACAAGCCGCTGACCAACCGGTCTACTCTTCTTTCTCAACCCCTATCCCCGTGCTTGCCGCGCGCTTCCTCTTCTTCCGCACCGTAACGCTTTCCACTGGGGAGGGGGGGAGTCGAGTCAAAATCAGTCTGATTGCCTTCCTCAAACTTGAGCAGAAGATTGGCTGTCTTAGCGAGGCGCTCTTCGAGTTCAGCCGCAAACGAGAGCTGTGTAGGCTTTCTAGCTTCCTTCGCTTTCTGCAGCTCCGCTAGGAACTCTGCCCACTGGCACTCGTGCACAGACGCTTATCCATGTTCTGCAGGCCGACATGTGGACGACCGCATCGTCCGCGAACCGTTCTGAAGCGTTGTGTTTTGCGACCAGCTCGGCAGAGAGGTTGAGGTCATCCAATCGAACATGCACAGCGTGTATCGTGTTGACCAGTATTCGCGCTTTGTTTCTCTCACTGTCGAGTTCCTTCTTCAAATAAAGCAGGTTTTCTTCCATCAACTTCGCATCTCCGCGGAGAGCCGGCACTTGCCGCATAGCGTTCGCTACGTCTTCTCAAAGCCCGTCGCGGTTTTCCTGGGGGGTGTGCCACACACGTTCAGCCGGAGACAATTCTTCGTTGACACTATCGTGCTGCAACTTCACATCCTTAATGCGCTTGTCGGCGGCCATGACTTGCCGATCTAGTTCCTGCCGCGACGCACGAACATCTTCCAACTCCTATTGTCGGTGCATTTCTGAGTCGTCTCACTTCACTTCTTGTAGTGCTTCGCCAATGCCTTTCCTCAGACGAGCTGTCCGGCGACTCATATCTTTGATACCCACCTCCTGGTTTTCGCGTTCAGAAAGCTTTCGCTTCGATGATGGCCAACGTTCGAGATCTTTTCACCGGGGCGGTACGAAGGGACACGACAGGAAAGGGACTCTTCGGCGGCGGTGGGGTGGTTCTCATTCCCACCCAGCGCCGAACGTCATACAAGACTAATGGTCGGCCTCCGCCACCTAGGCTCCAATACCCGCTTCTGTGTGCTCGTCGATAGGGTACGGAGAAAGCCTCCAAGACCTCGTCGCAGGTATTCAGGAGTTGGCGTCGCATCTGCTACCAGGGGCGCCTCAGAACACCGTGACTGATCGGCACCGAGGCTTTTCAGTTACGCCATCGGGGATCCCGAGGTCTGGTGCCAGGTACGTATCGGGTGCCCTGATTTGCTCCCCGCCGCTTTTGAACCTCGCCATCGAGATGACCGGCAAGTGGAGCAAGCTGGGTCCCGGTCAAGAGGCCCACTTACAGAGGAAGCTGGCCGACCTGAAGTGGGCGCGCAGCAATGCTTCTGAGAGCTGTCGGAGGCCGAAGAGTGATCTCAACCGGGCCAGCGGGGCGCTCGAGGAGCTCCAGTTGCGTGCCTATCAGGCTGTCAAGAGTGCACAAGCATTTGAGACGCAGAACACCGAGGTCCAGGAACTGCTGCAAAAGGAAACCAAGCAGAAGCTGGCACTGAGCTCGCGTCTTCGCCAGCTGGAGAGCGAGCGCACGGCCCTCAAGAAGGCGGACGAGGAGGGCGAGGTGGCCGCGCAGGCGGGGGATGCCCGCTAGCAGCTCCAGAAAGACATGGAGGCCCAGCAGCAGCAGATCCAGGAACTGCGGACCCTCAACGACAAGCTGGACAAGTTCAAGCCCAAGGTCCAGGTCGAGGTCGAGGACGTCACCATCGAGCTTGAGAACCAGTGAGCCAAGGTTTCGAACCTGTAGAAGAAGCAGCGTAAGTTTGACCAGCTGCTGGCGAAGGAGAAGGCCGTGTCGGAGCGGCTGGCCGCCGAGCAGGGGTGGCACGAGGAAGAGACCCGCATCCTGTCCCTGACGCGGAGCTCTAGGAGCGCAACGACACCCTTAAAAGAGCTTGAACGATCGCGCAAGCAGTGGCAGCTGGAACTGGACGACCTGGTCAGCTCGCAAGGCACCGCAGACCGAAACGTGCATGAGTTGGAGCAGCCCAAGCGCTTCCTGAAGGACCAGCTGGCAGCGCAGAAGACGATCCTGGAGGAGCCGGATGATGAGCTGCAGCTGGCCGAGGACGCCAAGCTGCGGCTGGACGTCACTCTACAGGCACTCAAGGCCCAGCACGAGCTCGACCTGCAGGCGCGTGACGAGCAAGCCGAGGAGGAGTGGCGGGCCCTCGCCAAGCAGGTGCGAGATCTTGAGGCGCAGCTGGATGAGGAACGGAAGCAGCGGTCGGCAGCCCTGACGCTTCTCAAGAAGCTCGAGGCAGATCTTTAGGAAGCCGACCGGCAGATGGGGCCGGTGAACAAGGCTAGGCCATGTGGGCACACGAACGAAAAGCCGAAGTCCAAGCCACAGAGTTGAGCACGGAACTGGAGATGCTGAAGACCAGGCACGCGAAGGAAATCCAGAGCCTGGAAGAGCGGCTGTTGACCTAGTGTGAGCATAATTAGCAGGAGTTGCTGGGGCTTTTGTTACCTACAGTCAGAGCGAATGGCGGTCTGGCCCACTCGGAGTGGCTGGTGTGCTCATTGCCATTGTGAGTTAAATGCACAGTCATTATCATTGCCAATGTCATCACTGTCATTATCACTAAATGCCGCGTCATCATCGCTACTATCATCCTCACGGTAGACAAGGAGAATAATGATGTGCTTTTCCCTATCCTGGACATGGCCACCCAACATGACCATGAACCCTATAGCTTTGATATGATTTTCCTCTTTGGACTGCACAGCCTGTGGAAAAAACGTATGTTGGATCGGAATGTTGAACCTCTCGTTTCCCATAATACTCATTTCAGCCAGATGGACAGGAGCACCAGCTTAGAAACACTTGCGAAGATAGTGACTATCAACCAGACTCTCTGCCATTATTGATGTGTTGTCTTTCCTTGCCACCGTTTTAGTGAAGCTGTATCGTATTTTGTGGTGTTGTGTCGTATATTTGAATTGGACTTTTAGGCTACAGGCGGATTACTTTGTAAATAATGCGTAGAGCTCTTTCCTGCATTTAAAGGCGTGTAATAAATACCATGCTGAAAAAAAAATCCTGGGCATGGTATGGCGCCGTTGGTTTAAGCACTCGGCTGGGGATCCAAGAAATGTCGGCTCGATTCCCGGCGGAAACAGGATTTACTTATTTATTTTTAATTATCTTCCTCACGGTACACTGCCCGAGAACGTCACCAGAAAATGACGTCACAATCTCGCGGTATCCCGCGGAATCTCGTGAAGAAGTGTGACACTTCTCGTGGCCGGACGGACAAGGTCATGACGCGAGTATGAACCCCTAAAGGCTGTCGCCTTAGAAACATGAAGCGCGCACGCAAGCGACAAATGCAACCGTGTCCGGGAGTAACTAGCCCGCTGTCGTTGAAGGTGCTCAATGATACCTCGACCATGAAGTGTGTTTTTTTTATTATTATTATGCAAGCTTGCCATAAAGCACATATTATAAAAACCCGTGTAAATTATTTTCCGTAAGGAACCGGAGAAGGCTCCTGCTAATATTGTTGTCGGTGAGCCATTTGAAGAATTCCTCTTCCCTTGTTGCTGTTAGTCCCACTTCCAGCAGTGTTCGCATATCGTTTTTGCTCGTTAAAGTCCGTCAAATCACTGCAATGATGCAGGAAAAGAAAACCAACTTCATTTCGGGCACAGTTTTCTTTTTTTTTTTTTTCTTTTTTTGTTAAGCTTCCTTAGCAATTCTTCATGTGACCAGGTCACCACCACGCGAAATGACCGCGAACACCACCGCGACTTCGGTGACGGCACTCTCCGCAATCGACGTTCCATTTACAAAGAGAATCCTTAATCAACAAAGCGAACAGTGATAGCTAGAGCTTGTGCGCCTCTCGTCGGCGCGCTGTTCCTTTCATTTCCCTCCTTTCACCATTCTCTCCCTTTCCCTACCGCTGTGTCAACAGCGCGGCAAATACACTAGCGGCTTCGCAGAAGTGCCCTTGGCTACCAATCGCACTCAAGCCGTCGGCAAGAGCGAAACGAGTCTGGCGAGAGCGAGACGAGCAGACTACTCGACGTTCAGTGGTGGCGGCTGCGGGCGCGCTCCTACGTGTTCCGTTTTTTCCGCCCGGCTGCGGTACGAGTTACACCGGTCGAGAAGACTCCGGAGGCCGTTCTGCGAGTTTCGTGTGCCTTGAGGTTTGTTGGCATTTTCTGTTCTTTAGTCTGACAATGTTTACGGGACCTTCAACTGAGAGATACTGGCTGCTCCGCGTGACACTTTGAAGTTTGTTTTCGGTTATTCTTCTATAGATGGTGCGGCCGTGCACTGGTCATTATATGTGAAAAAATGAAAAGGGTTCAACGCTGCTGAACCGAATATGGAGCGAAAGCATTAGATGCATTAGATCCTCGAGGAGCAGGGGGGTCCACGCGACGAGCGGTTAGACCTGGCGTAGTATTGATTTCGCAATAGAATGGTGCCCTCAGGAGTCAGGACTACATCATCGCTGCTCATCGGATCAGTGACGAATAACGCAAATACTTGTGCTAGATATTTGAAATGATGCTAGCTTCATGCAAATCTTTTACTCTGCGAGTGTTTCCGCCGTCGAGTTCACCAGTTATGCTTTTTTTTCTGCGTTACTAACATGCGTAGCTTAGAACGTTAGAGAAGCTTGGGGACGCTTAAGCTTATCGTGTAAAAGCGGAACACGATTGCGTTATCGGACTCCGTTGTGATTTGGTTTGTAGGGTTCTACTCCCCCCCCCCCCCCCCCCCCCCCCCCCCCAAAAAAAAAGGGAAAAAAGAAACAGTGACTCACTCCGTTCTCATCGCGCATTCCCTAAGCTCGCCTTTATGCAGCTTTAATCCTTCGTGGTCCAGTGGTATCGCGCCCTGTTCGGGATCCGAAGGTGATGTGTTTGATTCCTACTGCCATCTAAATTTATCCGATTTTGTTTCCAGCTAGATTACTTTAATTCAGTTATACGACCAGCACTGAGAGATTCGCCGCCAATCCGAACACTTCTGAAGTGCTGCTTAATTTTATTACTTGCTCCCTCAGGATTTTGCGCTCACGGCCAGTGGCGTCGATGCCGAATTTCCTGCGAGCCTTAACGTTGCTGCATGAGATGTAGCAAGCGAATTTTTATTCAGAGGTTTAGCAGCATCGCGATGCTCCATTGCATTCACGCATGTTGTGTGGGAGGTGCGCCTTGAAGTTGAGCTGAATCAGGCAAGTAGCACTTTTCTTTCCACCTTCCCAGTTATCCTGCTGCGTCGCTTTTTACTTGTGACACTATGAACAACCGTAAGCGCCCAGGGGACGCTGAAGTTAAAAAAGCAATGTGATAAAAACGCCTGTCACCGGCCACTAGGTGTGCAGAATGCGCCAGGTAACACTTAAATGAAAGGCTGGCACACCGCAAGCGCATATTTCAATCATGATCAACCAGCTTCACGGACCTGTCTCAGCTTCAGTAGCCCTCACACGGCCTCCGTGTGGATAGCTACGCTCGGGGCTGAGGCGTCTTAAAGGTATAGGCGTGCTGTCAAGGAAGGTTTCCCCGCTTCGACAAGTTTCCCTGGATTCTGCAGGGAATCGTACACACGCAGGTGCAGTCTGCGACATGCGAAACAGTATGACAACACCCGCTAAAAGGTGTACGTAATGTTTGCGTGTTCGATCATTGTACGCGTCGCTTTTGGGGAATTGCGCATTCAGTGGCGCTCACGCAAGTTTCAGTCTGACCGCGATATGGCTTGCGTCAGGCGGGTGAATGCGGGGTCGCCTCTATACGTAGATGGGGCGGAGACGGAGAAGGAGCTAATCGTGTGCCGGCGGCTTTGCGCACGCTCAAACGAAGCGATGTCTCCGGTACAACAACAAAAACATTCACGGCACGTGTCTTGAGAGGAGCAGAAAATTGCTTTCCGAGGGCAGAAGTGGTGTAAGAACCGCGCTTTACGTGCCCCGTATGGCTTGGAAGCCGCCGCTGCATCAACGGAAGGCAGAGCGAGACGCGGTTACGACTTCTAAAAATGCATTGTGAAACCTAAAGCGTTTTAGAAACGAGTTATGGATGTTTTTGAGCCTGCAAGGCTTAGCGGATTGGAGGAAAGGGAGTACTGGCTATTTTAGCTGCCCCGCTGGCGCCGCACTCAAGCCAGGAGTCTGAACCATGCAATATCTATAGCAGAGCAATTCCTCAAATAGCATAACTATACGCTAGTTATCTTATCACGCCCCTACCTTCCTAATTCACTTAAATTTTAACTTTTACTGGGCGTAACTCACACTCAACAGACAACTAGCTTTCTTTTCAATGCCAATAATTACTAACATTTTCCGGTTAACGCCGCATTTCTTCAACTCAGTGCATTTATTTGTTTCAAGTTCAAATCGAAAAAACTTACCTGTGATGATAAGCTAGAAGAAAGAATGAAAGGCAGATTTTGTCCATCAACGGCTGATTTAGCAAGCGAAACGCAAGCTTCGATGCCCTTTATATTTTTACGCGGTACGTCACAGAAAACCCAGCGTTGTCGTCGTTGTTTCCCCGCGAAAATCCGCATTGTGCAACAAAGTCATGGCTTGACGGCCACGTGACCTATAACCCCCCCCCCCCCCCCCCCCCCCCCCGATGAATTCGCGTGAAATGTACTGTGAATTAAATGTTGCCACGCGCGTCCAAGTAATTCGTTCCAGTTTCTTTATAGCTTCAGCGTTCTCACTCGGGACTGCGTTTGCAGTGCAAGGCTGCGGGTCTTCGTTCGATTTGTCAGTGCGGAAGCATCCTGGTGGATCACATGCAGTTATCGCCTCATGCCTTTAAACCTAATTCCCGCGCCGTCAATTGCTCCTTTCGCCGCTTGACAATCGTCAGCAGAGACAGAAAGAGCGAGGTATAGTCCATTCATATTGAACAATAATTACATACAGTAATCCTCGGTCTCGTTAAGCAATGCCACGAGCTCCTTAATTGTTTGATTTGTCTCGATGTTGCTATTCCTCTTTTTATTTCAAGGTTCATTTCTGGTTTCAGAACTTGTACGACTCAGTAGATAAAGGAAAATAGCCGACATCAAGTCGTCCGACGCGCTGCATACATGGCGTCGGTGCACCCTGTCCTGTCAGCCACGTTTTTCCAATGTGTGTTTTTTATATATGCGTTTGTTTTACCATCGAGTACAGAATACATTACAGAGGGAAGGGCAATTCACAATAATAGAAAGAGCACGAAGCATAATTTATAAATTAATTGAGCTAAAAATTATTATGGTTAACAATTTTCTTAGAGCATAAAAAGTTCGATGAATATGGAGCAGTGCACCCAAATAGTATAATAAATCAGTTAATGAACGCAAACAGTACCTTGTTAATTAGCTTTGCTTAAGACCGTTTAAACTGAATAGCTCCACTGATGCCAGTTAATAATACTTGTAAGGAATTCCAGTTTTTAAAAGTCCTCGGAAATTATGATTTTGCACGTGTCACAGTATTGCAACGGGGCACTGAGACTTTACTTAGTGACTCCGGCGATGATGAATAAAGGGTTCTAATTGAATCCATTGGGAACGAAGTTCAGTGTTATTTCAGAAAATCTTATGAAACAGAGAAATACGGGTGTGCTTTAGGCGGGCAGCTAGTGGCATGAGGTTTAAGGACGATTTCATTTGGGTGACGCTAGCTGAACGATGGTAGTTAGGGAAAATAAAACATGATGTACGGTTCTGCACAGATCCTATCGTGTGCGCCAATGTGACACGTTCAGAATCCCAAAGAGACGAAACAAATTCAATTTGTGGCTGTGCACACGTAGTGTATAATAATAATTTTAGTGATGATGGAGCCAGAAAGATGTTTATTCGAATGTAATTAACCCAGTGTTTCGCTTGTATGGTATGATATATATTCATTAAGTAATTTCCAGGACAGTGTGTTATAGCTATGTGCACGCCGAGATACCATTAAGATTACACTGACATTTTTTAATGTTTAGTTCCATTTTTCAAGTATGACATCAATTAAACAGGTTATTTTGTATGTGCAGCTCGCACGCTTTACTAATGGCGCATTCCATCAACGACTTAAGCAGACTGATTTTTATTTTTTCTATTCCTTCCGACGCAGGTGGAAAGATCGGCGGGTGAAGCACGTCTGCCATGCCGTCGTCCCAGAACCCCCTCGAAAAGGAAGCCGACAGAAAGGTCTCCGATGAGGTTCGCGACAGACCTCTTTTCTCAAATCCTCTCAAACTAGGAGTATTCTAGTTGTGCACAGGCATATCACTGCACGGTGCCTCGTATCTTTGTTTTCTAGTTGTCACAAATACGTTCATGGTGCACTTAAAGGCTAAGTTGAACTGCAAACGCTAAATTCCGAAAGACTACGCGGTGCAGCTATCTTTGCTTATGCGCCTTCAATCGCTGTCGTCAGGCGCTACACGAACGCTCCTAGGTACAAATGTGGCGTTATAAGTATGCTAAGCTGAGACCAGAAATGCTGATAACCGCGCAGCGTCTAATAAGGTTGATAGACCTGCCACAGTTTGTTCAGCCTCGCTGGGGTGGCGCAGTGGTTACGGCGCTCGACCACTGTTCCCAAGGACGCGGGATCGAATCCCGGCCTCAGCGGCCGCTGTTACGACCAAGCATCCGCATTTGCGCGCTCTATTGTTCGCCTGTGGGCATGGAAAAGTTTTGTGAATATGTGGTGATGGTCCATTGGCTCTAAGTGAGCCTGTTTCCAGGAATCCTGTTTTGTAAGCATGTTTTGCTTTGTGGACAACCTGCAAATGCCAAATTGGCCCTGTCAAGAGAACGTCTGGAAAAACACAAAGAAACGTCCCCCTGCGGGAAATAGCAGGAAGTGCTTTCTTTTGTTCACCCTTCCAGTCGAGAAGTGCTATCCTCCAGTGATGAATGCCTCCTATCCAAAGGAGACGACAGAGTGACATGTCCGCTGACGTGCAGGACAAGAGAAGAGCATGACTCATACGGCCATTAAGTGATTTCCCGGGAATGCAGGAAAGATTTGCAATTGTCGAAAAGGGACCATGTTGGGAGCCCTATGCGGCGCCACGTGCACTCGGGTTTCTGAGAAGTAAAACCCC
>JAJIZL010000117.1:431375-454130 GCA_023969395.1 Amblyomma maculatum
ACGCTACCAAGTGAAGGCCGGGTCGCCATAGCCCCAGCGTCACGACACCGCTTTCCTGTGGAAGCAGAAGTCGAGGCGCCCGTATGCTGTGCAATTTCAGTGCACGTTAAAGAACCCCAGGTGGTCGAAATCTCTGGAGTCCTCCACTACGGCGTCTCTCATAGCATGAGTCGCTTTGGGACGTTAAACCCCACAAACCAAACAGTTTGTTCAGAGCCCAGACCTTATATGTCGAAAAAACTAGTCCTTATAGAAACTTCATTGTTTTTGTTTAGTTTGTTTGGCCGATTAGTTCGGCATTTATACATATTACTCCAGTAACGCTAGTACTCCTGCTTTTGAAAGACGGACAATGAGATTGAATTTGACTGCGATCAGTTCTATCTTGTTTAAGGAAATTGCCTATCTAAATGAAATCTACCGATTATTCATTATCAGATCACATACGTATGTGGAAATCCAATTTCTGTAGCCTGCATTTTTTTTTTTTTACTTAGTTGCTTCATCAACCTTACATGGGTTTGTATTGCACAAATTACAGCGTTCGTAGCTTACCAGTTGTTTTATTCCGATAGTTTGTTCATTTCTTATCGATTCTTATCTTATCTCATCATTTCTTATCTTATCGAAATTAGGCCCTCCAGCCAATCCCATCAGCCCGCCATGGTTGCGCGCAGTGGTTCCTAGTACTCAAAGATGGAGGATCGAATCCCGGAGAGGCCGCCTTTCGATGGAGGCGAAAAGCAATAATACGCCAGTGTGCTGTGCGATGTCAGTGCACGTTAAAGAACCCCAAGTGGTAGAAATTTTCGGAGTCCTCCACTACGGCGTCTCTCATAGCCTGAGTCGCTTTGGAGAGTTAAACGCAGTAAACCAAATCAATCCCATCAACTGATTTCCATGATTGCATGGCTAATTTGTAGTTAATTAATGCGCTATAACACGAAATTTATACCTTGTCATGGTAGTGAGGACGACAATGCATTAATAGAAGCCATGAAAGTCCTACGCCAACAGCATGAAGGCCTCTTTTTGATACGCCTGCCGCTTCCTTACTATTTTGTGCCCGGCTATAATTCGAATTGGTTTATTGATTCCTCATACAAGCGAGAGGAGGCAGGGACTAAAGGCTATGTGAAAGCCTGACAGAGGTCCCTGCCCCCCACACGTAGTATGCCGAGTAGAATATATGCAGAGCAGTCTTTGCTCTGGTAGAATTTTATGTGGTTTTAATTCGCTGATAATCCTATCTTACACTGGTTTTATGCGTTGGTGCTGCAGGCATGCCAACCTGGACCCAAGTACCTCAACGCGTACCGTGACTTTGACGGGCTGTACGTCAGCCATCTGTTCACCGATCGGAACTTGCGCTCCGCCTTCTCGTACGAACCACTGGATGGCGACGTTTTCGTCGTAAGTTATCCGAAATGTGGCACTACGTGGATGCAGCACATTGTGTATAACATATATAACGACGGGGTGCCTCCGGCCAGTGTTCAGGAATTCATGACCGTGACCCCGTTCATGGAGCTTTTTGGAGCCGAGGGAGCTCGCTCTATGCCGCGCCCTGGAGCCATCAAGACCCATTTGCCGTTCAACAAGCAGCCTTACTCGGCGAAGGCCAAATACATCTACGTCACTCGCAACCCGTACGACTGCTGCGTGTCATTCTACTACCACACGAGGAACTTCCCTCCTTACCTGTTCGAGGAGGGCACATTCGATCAATTCTTCGACATGTTCATTGAAGGCAAAGTGGACTACGGAGACTATTTCGACCACGTCTTGTCCTGGTACGAGCACCGCGGTGATAGCAATGTGCTCTTCATCACCTATGAAGACATCAAGAAGGACACTCCTGGTTCGGTCCTTAAAATTGCCGATTTCTTGGGCAAGGAAGAGTACGGTGACAAGCTGAGACAGAACCAAGGTCTGCTTCAGAATGTCCTTGGTGCCATCAGCATCGATTCGATGAAGAAAATGAACGAAGAAGTTAAGACATGGAGCCAGCAGCTAGCTTCGGTACCCCTGGAGTCTCTGCCCCCGGGAGCGAGGTCCCTTGTGGAGTCTGTGGGTGGAAGTTTGCTCACCAAGCCGGCACAGGGGGAGTTCATACGCAAGGGCATCGTAGGAGACTGGAGGAACCACTTTTCGCCAGAGCAGGTTGACCGGATGAAAAAACGAATCGCACTGAAGACTGCTGGCAGTGACCTTATGGACCTCTGGAAGGACACGGGCCTACCTTGAATCTTTGCAACCGTCCAGGTGTACATTTCCTTTGCCGAGCACTCTTCAAGAAGCTTATTATAAGTTACGGATATAAATAAAATAACATAAAACAAAATTTGTGAACATATTGAGGAGGCTCTATACCAAGATAAGGATGTCACAATAAACACTGCACAAGCTGACGAAATGCATCGTATTGACTTTCGCTGCAAGCCGAAGGGAATTCGGTGCAGGTCCTTCGTAAAACTTTGTCACTGTCAAGCACCACAAAAAAGGGCAAGTGGTGTACCTGTGTGCCCCGCCGGGGTGGTACAGTGGTAAGACGCCTGACTACTGTCCGGAGCTCCCGGTTCGAACCCGACCACGGCGGCTGCGTTTCGATGGAGGCGAAACGAAGTGGCGTCCGTGTGCTGTGCGATGTCAGCGCAAGTTAAGATTCCCAGGTGGTCCAAATTACTCCGTAGCCCTCCACTACGGCTCCCCTTTCTCTCTATCCACTTTCTCTCCCACCTCCCTCCCTTCCCCTGCGGCGCGGTTCAGGTGTCCACAGCTACAAGTGTGACAGATATTGCGCCTTTCCTTTCCTGTGAACCAATCAATCAATCCATTGTTTCCCATCAAGACGAGGCGTGCAGTGATTTGCCAACTTCAGTTCTGTCTGTACCCTACCAGAAATGCCCTATCGTCAGGGAACAGCACACCGTCATAGACGAAATTCGTAGCATGTAATGAAGAATTGAAACCTTGTCATTATTGAAAGCAGTTTCAATGCAAACACTCATTTTTTTTTTTTTTGAAGCAGCGCTCAAAATCGGACGCTTATTTAGAAAATTAACCCCACATATGCATTACAATTTTTTGCGTAATTTTTTACTTTTACATTTTACTTTTTTTATTTTTATTGCTTTATTTTGTACATAAAATAATTGCATACAAACCCTTTCTTTCTGTTCAGAATCTTTATTGACAGCTATTTTTATTAGCCCAGACTTTTGACACCGACAATGGGGGAGACCAGGCAACTGCACTGCATATTGCATTTGAGAAAGCCTGAAGTATGTTGCGTCGACTCTCACTTCACATCGGGTTTGATGGTTTAATCACGACATCGTACAAATCTGACTTCCTTACCAAATTTAAATATAGTCCATGCGGTGGACGCGGTGGCTGAGTGGTTAAGGCGCTCGGCTATTGAACCGGAGTACCAGAGTTCGAACCCGACCGTGGCGGCCGGATTTCGGTGGTGGTGATGAAAACGTTTATTAATTAGTTTGGGATCTCAGAGTCGCCCCGCTACATGGTCGGCGTCCCTGGTCCGGGACAACGCATGATGAGGCCCCGTCTCAAGTCCGCTTAACCGGAGGCTGTTGAAACTCCAGCGAAGAGCAATTGAGAAGGGCGGTCTCCCATATGCCCCTCGGGAAGGGGTAGAGAAAGGGGGAAGCTGAGGATTTTGAGTAGATGCCCACGCCATGTGTAACATATTATAAGTCTCCCCACAGAGCGGAAATCGCTCATCCGTGTTTGGATCGTGGTGTATTATGATTGCAGCACAGAGTAAAGTACATGTTTAAAGGCGCCTTAAAGTTCGCTCCTCCGTTTTACTCAGCCCATTTGCAGGAGCCGAGAAACGCAAAAGCGTACGTGTGCTGTGTGATGTCAATGCACGTTAAAGATCGCCAACTGGTCGAAATTATTACGCAGCCATCCGCTACGGCGCCTCTGTCTCTCTCTACTCTCACCACTATCTTTCTCCCTTCACTTATGGCGCGGTACAAGTGTCCGCCGAGAACGGTGACAGTACTGAGCCTTTGCTTTCCTATAAACCAATTTATGTCTTATATGTGGTGCAATGTGCTTCTGATTGCTTTTAGAGAAGTCTGGTGACTCTCTATAAACGCATGCAGAGCACGAAACTGAATTCGCACAACGCAAAGCTTGCGCAGGAAACATTTCTTGAACCTATATAGGATCGCGGGTGCAGAGTTTTACCTAATAAAAGTTTAGAGCCTACTGCGCAAAACATTCGGCAGACAGGACTGTTACGTTTGGGAATGCGAAAGCATTAAGTGTCCGTAACACATTTCTCATAAGATCTCTCAAGTCATGACTATGATTATGCGCAGTGCTTTTGCTACGGTTTATGACTGAATCGTGAGTCATGACTATGAGCAATATTCGTACAGACGCTCCGCGTTACTGTACGTTACTTAGTAAAGCGTTGACTTATGCTACTTTTCGAAATGATTGAGTCAATGACTATGAGCCATAACTCGCAAGCTTATAGTACGTTTGGTGCAACTGTTTCAAGTAGGGTTAGGAACTCTGAATTTAAAAAACCTACCTTAAATTACAGTTGTGCAGTTAGGAAATACAATACCATATATCAGCCTCACGCAGTGCGCCTAGAGACATGCATCTGTTGGTTGGTTGAGACAGTAATCTCAGAACTGCGCTGCTGAAAAACAATGTCATCATCATCAGCCTGACTATACCCACTGCAGGGCGAAGGCCTCTCCCATATTTCTCCACTTAACCCGGTTCTGTGCTAGCTGCATCCACTTGACCCCTGTGAACTTCTTAACCTCATCCGCCCATCTAACTTTCTGCCGCCCTCTGCTACGCTTTCCTTCCCTTGGAATCCAGTTTGTTACCCTAAGCGACCATCGGTTATACAAAAACAAATGTATGATGCGATAACTACACACATGAATTAACACTGAACCATACAACATTTTTCAGTAGGGTGGTGAGAACAGGAAACGATGCATATGGTGGACAAGGAAACACTACGGCCATTCAATAGCCGTTTTCGTCTTTCTGTCGCGCTTTTTTCTCTCAATTGCTGCATCTTTTGAAGTTTTTCGTAAATTTGGCACGAAGGACTGACCGGAAATGTAAACTGTTCATTTAGCTGAAGCTCTTAATTGGATTAGTCGCACTTGATTATCGTTTGAAATGGAGCCACATATTCGATAAGTGCACAATACATACACAATAAGAACATCTGATTGGCCTCGGCAGATAAAATGATGCCATGCCTCCCCTATGAAACTCTTTAAAACTATCTAACTACATGGAACGTCGTCTCCTTCAAACCGGCAGCCTACGTTCCAAAAGTACACCTCGCACATCGATGCTAACAGCACAAGGGTGGCCCAATGAGGTTATATAGAACCTCTTTGGGGTGGCCCTTGTTCGAAGGGTACTTATAATGGCCAACGTCTGTTGATGCTTGTCCCAACCTGCAAGTTGGCGCCTGATCAACTGCGAAGCGAAAGTTTCCCACGACGTTTACTCGACGGTAAACTCCGCCACTAGACTTTGCCACCGACGGCATTTGGCTGTAGTCTCAGGAATGTTGAATTTCACTATACGTCGATTGCAATTGCTATCAAGGATCATTTGCCTACCATTTTACTTTCGAAATAACACTTGTCATATCAGGCACGTGGCTAAGCCTGAGCTTACGCATTGCGAGATATCATCTTGATTGAAGATTGTAGCATCAAATTTTCCTTTACGGAGGCTGATAAATCATATAATGCAATTTAAACTAAAAAAAAAAAAAACGTTATTACGCTATATTAATAAAAACACATAACGCACATAAAGTTTCGTACGCCATAGATTAGCAAGGAGTGACAGGGACCTCATAAAACTCGTTCATGCAAAAAATAAGATGTGTCAAACATCATACACTCTCGTGATGAATGGAACATGCGCTAATTTCGAGTATTAATAAACAAGTCCTTGAAAAATTCGAGCAAATAACTACGAAGTAATGTTTGAGACATATTTCCAACACAAAAACGACATAATGCGGGAAGAACCTAAATAGAACCCTCAAATAGGTAAATGGAACTTAGCAGCAATTATACAACGTATCCAAATATCATATATTGTCCTACATTATGTATTAAAATATCATGCATTGCCAAGTACGATATTTTACTTTATGTACGTGCATTACGCTTGTACACGCATTATGCGCGATATTTTATGAAAATATATGACATGTGTATGATATTCGTCTGACACGTAGTTATTGTATCATATATACAGCTTCTTTCACAATTGCTGTTCTAAGAGTACTGGCTCAGTCACTCGGACCAACAAATGCGGGCATCTGGGTATATGGTATTGTCTGATATATAGTATTGTGGTTACTGTCGTGGACCTTACACAGGGTGATCTTTTTAAAGTCTGCATAATGTTTTTAGAAAATGGCAAGATTGCGCTTAAGTCTGACGAAAGCCACTCAACAGGACTTTTCTCTAACTGCATCAGCATTGTCATTCCTTCCATCATCATTGTCACCGCTATTGCTGCTATCGTCATTAATAAGTAAACTAACTGCCATTGTCATTGCTACTACCGTCATTATTATTACCTGTAACTCCAGCATCATTATAGTCCCCTACTATCATCATAATAATTATCACTACCTGCATCATCATTGTCATCGCTACTATCATCGTCCCACTAGACAAGGGGAAGTACAATCATTACAATTACCCGCCAATCACACAGTGCAGCACTGCGGCTTCTTCCGGGCTGACTTCGTGGGGAGTAGCGCCACTCGGCGGTGATGGCACGGGCTCCCTCCTGGAGACCGGAATAAAGGAATAGTCGTAGCGCCCTGATGTTACCATGGAGACGGCAGGAACGCTAGGGAAGGAGAACTATGTTTCTCTACGAAGGTTAACACGCTCTGCTGGCGATGAGAAGGGTAGGAGTTATTCTCGGTGGACGGTGGGTTTCTTTTTTTTTTTTCTTTTTTTTTAAGGGTTGGACAGAACCCCGCCAATATCCCACGAATTTTCGCGGACAGATCTCATCCGCGCGAGATTTTCACCATGAGCCAAGTAAGGCCTTCACCGGAGTAAAAGTATTGCGTTAACGTCTCTTGCACTATGATAACAGGGCATATATACAGTACGGCCAGCTCTGAATGACGGTGAAGCAGACAGACTTGAAACATGGTGATAAACCACGCAACATCACGCCGGAAACATCGAGCACGCACGCAATTCAACAAGTGATAAGATGGTTTGGTTTGGTTTGTGGGGTGACTGGGGTCTCTCAAAGCCTGAGTCCCAGAGCGGCTCAGGCTATGAGAGATGCCGTAGTGGAGGACTCCGGAAATTTCGACCACCTGGGAATCTTTAACGTGCACTGACATCGCACAGCACACGGGCACCTTGCTTTTCGCCTTCATCGAAAAGCGGCCGCCGAGGCCGGGATTCGATCCCGCATCCTTGGCGACAGTAGTCGAGCGCGGTAACCACTGTTCCACCCCGGCGGGGCTCTGATTCACTTAATTGGCTCCATTAATTAACCCACATCAACCATTTGGTCACTTGCAAACATTTCCTTGACGCTCTATCCGATCATCGATCATCGGTCATCGCTCTATGCATCGATGCCGGGAAAGAAATAAAAGCTTATCTCGCACCTTTTCTTTTTTTACGTTTTCTTTGCAATTCTGCATACGACCACGCCTCCACCAGGACACATGGCCGCGAAACAGCACCGAGACCTTCATAGCAAAGCGTCATTCCCGCCAGTCGGCGTTCCCTTTCGCCAGGCGATTTTCTTAACAAAGGGAAGTATGATAGCGCGAGCTGGCACGCTTCTCGTCCGCATGCCGTCCTTTTCATTTCCCTCCTCTCCCCGCTCTCGCTCCCCGCTTCTGTGTCAACAGCGCGGTAAATGCCACTGGCGGCTGCGTAGAAGCGCCCTTGCCTACCAAACGCACGCAAGCCGTCGGAAGGGGCGTGCAGGAAAAGGGAAAAGACGCGCGCCAGCGAGAGCGAGACCAGCTTACTACTCGACGTTGAGTGTTGATGGTTGCGCGCGCGCTGCTACCTGCTTGTCTTTTCCGCCCTGCTGCGGTACGAGTTACACCGGTCAAGAAGACTCCGGAGGTCGTTCTGCGAGTTCCGTGTACCCTTGTCCGAGGTTTGTTGACATTTTGTGCCCTTTACTTCTGCAATGTTTTCGAGACGTTCAACTGAAAAAATATTGGTGCTCCGTACGACGCTTTGGAGTTGGTTTTCGGCGGTTCTCTTAGTTATATATTTCTGCCGTGTGCAGGTTATTATATGTGAAAACTGGTGGTCTCAACAGTAAGGACTACATCATCGCTACCCATCGGGTCAGTGGCGAAAGTAAATTGTACGATACACACATTGTGCTAGATATTTCGAATGATGTTAGCCTCATGCAAAGCATTTATTCAGCGAATTTCTTTGCCATCGAGTTCATCGGCTATGCTTAGTTGATAACGTAACTAGCCTAGAATGAAGTTAACGGGCAGCGAATGCTAAGAAACTTGGAAGACTCTTAAGCTTTCCTTATAAGAGTGCATGTTCTTGGTGCATACTCCCATCAGACGCAAGGGCAATGACTGGACAAAGATGGAATCACGAAAATAGCACCGTTTTCTTTATTCTTTTGGAACGCGATTGAGTTAGCGAACCTCGTTCTCGTCGCGCACTCACTAAGTCCCTTTTTTATGCAGCTTAAATCCTTTGCGATTCGCCGGTACCGTGCGTGATCCGAAAATCTTTCGTTCGATTCCCACCGCTACTCAAATTAATCGAATTTTATTTTCATGCTCAAGTGCTTTCCCTCGATTACAGGAATCCCTAAAAATTTGGCGCTGATCGGAACATTTCTGACCTCCTCCTTAATTTTACTGTTTCGTTAGGGTTTTGCGCTCGCGGATAACAGTGCCGATGAAGAAATTTCCGCGACAACACGGAAACCGTAACGTTGTCGCGTTAAATGTAGCAACCGAATTATTGTTTAAATGTATAACTGCGTGAATTCTACCCCTTATTCGAGCTTGCCCGCGAGAAGCAGTTTTGAAGCAAAAGTGCCTCGCCATGTTCTACCAAATTCACGTGTGTTGTGTATGAGGCGTTTGTTGACGGTGAGCTGAATCAAACAAGTGCTACTATCGTGGCACCTTGTCAGTTATTTCGCTGCGTTGATATTTTTTTTTTTTTTTTTTTTTTACTTGTGCGACGGGTAGTGCACTGGCGACGCGGGAATTAAAGCGCTACGATGAAAGCGCCAACCACCGGCTACTTGGTTTCCAACACACGCAACACTATGGAATGATCAAACAGCTGCATGGTCCCTGTCTCGGCTTCAGTGCACACACTGCGGATAGCTGTAGCTCGGGACGAGGTGTCTTAAAGGTACGCGTGCTGTCGAGATAGGTTTCCTCATTGCGGCAAGGTGTCCTCGATTCCGCAGGAAATCGCATGCACGCTGCGACATGCGAAATACTATAATGACGTCCGCTAAGAGATACGTGTAGTGTGCGTGTGTACGATCATTGTACGCGCGGCCTTTGGGAAATTGCATTTCCAGTGGCGCCTATACGCAAGTTTCAGTGAAACCGTGACATGGCTTGTCTCAGGCGGGTGAATGCGCAGTCGAGGAGGAGATAATCTGCTCCCGGCCACGCTCGCTGAAGCGAAACGACATCCCTGGCACATTCAAAAAACAAACGAGAAAACACGGCACGTGTCTGTAGAAGAACGGAATATTGCGTTCCAAAGGCAGAACCTGCTTTACGTGTCCCGTCTTGATTCGCTACGCCAACAGAGCGTAGGACGAGACGCGGTGGCGGCTTTTATAAATCCGTGTGACCCAGAGAGCGTTGCAGAAGCGAGCTGTTGGTGTCTCTGAGCAGCGCATGTTTTTTTAGGCCTAGCAAGTATGAGGAGACGGGGCATTGGCAATTTTTACGACCTATAGGCGGTGCCACAGTTGAGCCAAGATGAAGGCCGTAAAGATGACTCCGTTTATGATCAGCCTGCGCCCAATAAGTATCCTTCATTGCATGATTGAATCTTGTTGTTTTATTGCGAAAGCAATACTACGCCAGGTTTCGGCCCGTCGCGTAGTCCGTGGCCGCAGCCACCAACAATCTTGAACAGCCGCGAAGAGGAATAAAAACGCTCGGTCACCCCCAGCTAATTCTTTCGCTCCATATTCGGTTCAGCAGCGTTGAACCCTTCTCTCTGTCTCTCTTGTTAAGATGAGTGCCTTGTTTTCGCCACAGACTGTACTAATCGGAGAAAAACGAAGAGCCGATAGCAAAGCTTGAGTACGTAGACGCAGTCTCTAGAACAGTGTATCATAGCTGGATCCTTCTCATGATGCTACTTTAGTCTGGTGTCTCCTGTCATACATGAGTTTTGCACTACGAAATTCCATCTCCTACGCCGTGCTCTTCCCCTGGAAGGCAAAGGGTTGGCACCAGCTCTATAAACTCTATGAACTCTATATTCGTATCATATCCTATTGTTGCATTGCACTCTTTGGCGTAGACCCACTATAACCAAGCATGAAAAGAGGCATCAAAGGAGAATTCCGGATCGCATTTAGACCCTATCGATCTATCGTATAAGGCAGAAACTCCTTCTGCATCGCTGCATATTGGGCGAATTGGTCGCACACAGCTTATGGAAACTGCTGCGCAAACAAGGGGACACACAAAGACGCGATTGTCCTCCTGCATGCATGAGGACAATTGAGATGCCGATGTGACACTAACACGTATACGCAGCGACTGCCAGAGGTACCGTCTTTGCCAAAAGTAACCAGGCTGCATGGTTTGATTTCCGCTTGTATTCTAAAGCCAACATTGATTGCCAGATGATCACAACTTGTTAGCAAGTGAGGACAGGAGCTCGCCTTTACTGTGCACAAATTTACAGACTCAGAAGTGGTACGACTTCTCTGCTGCCTGACTGAGGAGCGATACACGCAGCTTGGTTACTTTTGGCAAAGACAGTATACCTTCGGCTAACATCCAGCAGTGCCTATGGGCATGGTGTCTTGAATAAAGGGTACCACTCCTTCTCCATCCGAAGTTCTCGAGTCGCTTCAACCTTTGCACAGGCTCTTTGTTATCCAGCTCGTAGAAGGGCTCGTATCTCAATCAGCCCTTCCATGTCATCGCAGTGTACAGCAGCCGCATCTTTTGGACACTATCAGAGACAACTGATAATAAAAAAAAGTTCTGGTTATAACAAATTGGTGCTATTGTTAGTTTTCCGCCTCACGTTTTTCTCGCCAGTTCTCTGCTGGGTGCGTCACATTTTCCAGAAAGCGCAGGCGCTCCTCAGTTTCTTTGTGTTACTCGCAACACCGACCCTTAACGGAGTTCGCCAGGCGCAGGCGGAGTTCGTTGTAGGATGTTGAACCGGCCTCAGTGTGTTTACACTTTTCTGGCTTCTTCGCAAACGTACTTGGCAAAGACTGTACCGAGGGTCGCTATGTCATATGCGACAGTGACAGACGATTCCACAGCAAACCTATTGTGAGCTTGAAAAGAAATAGCGATCACTTAGCTCTGACAGGACGAAGCACCCCTCGCCCATAGCATTGTCTGCAACTGAGCGGTTCCAGCCAGACGAACTTCGCGTACGGCGTAGCAAGATACGCTTCACTCGGTGTAACGGTCGTTTTCGAACTTTTTTTTTTTTTAGTTTTTGCGCAGCCAGTATACATTCTGCTGTGTCACGCTGTTGCGAGCAAATTTTTTGTGCTTTTATGGATTTCAAAGGCGTGCCATTGTCGGTATATCCGGTTTAGTGGCATTTGTTCTCGAGTTCAGTAAGCGAGGTGAAGGAACGTTAATTCTGGGAAGAGACACACGCATTTCACAAATCGACGCTTCTCATATTGACTATACAAACTCATGCAGACGTTTGCCTCGGAGGAACCTGATTAGAAATACCGACTGTTCTTATCTCTATCAAATAATTCCTTATTCTGGATCTGTCCAAGCCTTTTCTTTCTTTCTTTTTTTTTTCGAGAGGATATGAGCCTAAAACTAAAAAGCCTGAAATAACCCAATGGCCGAATACAAGAGATGATCACTGTATGGAGATGGTTGATCGGGCATTCTCTTAATGAGAATGCATGAACGAGCATTAAGTATTAATTCATTTTACTCGATCCAAGGTAAATGGATGTCTTACTTGCTACGTGTCGAAGCAAGTTTTAAAGGGATAAGGTATATAGGCAAATGTAAGTTGGCCTGAAGTTGATAAGGTATGTTGCGTTCGAAGCACAGGTACCACTCTCTCCGGAAATCGAAATTTTATAAGTATGAGTTCGTCTTTTTTTTTTTTTTTTTCTGCCATTCGGCTGGATTTTGCCGAGTATTCGTTAAAGAAAGAAAAACAGAGGGAAGTTTTCTGGAAAACAACTAGTTGACATGTTGGCATTAAGCTTTCGCACTATGTTCAGCGGGAAGGCGGGGCATCACGTATCGCGTGTATATGGCCCGCAGCCACAGCATGCTTTTTCGTGAAGCTCGTGCGCGTTTCCTCGTCAAACGGGTGCAGTTGATAAACATTCTTAACCGATCAGCTAGCTAGCTGTCGATTAGATGGTAGTAAACAAACCCTGTCTAGGCGACGGGGTACGTCACGGTGACGCAGACCTCGCATCACTTGCACTCTTTCAAGTATCTATTCGCCCGCATGTTTTGGTGCGTCGGTATGCTTGGGTTGCGGTCACTGTCGAGGTTCTCTCTGTCGATGTTGTCTCTGCCGGAGTTGAGTGCTTATCTCGCGCGCTCCGAACAACCCCTCTATTGCCTCCCCGTAAGATGGTGCATGCTGAAGGGTTTCACCGGCAAACCATCACACCTTTTCATGAACGATCGACGAACGATGTCTACTGTGGCATTTTCATGAACTCCAGTGTCCGGCATACAAATGATGAGGCGTTGAATGTTTGTGTTGTTAGATCTGTGTCTGTGTTGCTTTTATTCCGGAGAGGATCCCCATGACTTTGTTGTCGATTCTTCCAACACTGTATGCCCTCGCTGCAGCCATTGAATTCGTCCAGCAACTCAGCCCCTGCCGGTTGGCCTTAGTCAGGGCTAGGGATATGGCGATCGATTGTATGTACGTCATTGTGCGCACTGACGCACGGTTGATTATCTTTTCTTCCACGTCCGCTACTGCTATCAATCTCGCATTTTCCTCCGTTCTGTACTTGGACGCATCTACATGCAAAACCTATCTGTTTCTTTAGGAACCCGTCCAACTCCGACGATCTCGCCGCCTTTCTTTCGTGGTTCCTTCGATCTTGGTGTGAAAAAAGCCCTTTATTACCAAAAATTATAGTCTCAGCCTAAGGTAGCGGAAGGCCCTCCTGACTGACTCCGACTCGAGCACGAAACTTATGCTGGTGACGCGGGCCAAAGGGGCGGCGGAGGCAAAGGGGAATGTGGACCTGACAAGATCGACCTCTGAAGCTCCAAATCTATCCTTCCCTCATTTCTATGCCCCAAGTATCCTTTTCCGGAATTCTTGTACTATTACTAATTACTACGAGGCGACGAGCCGGTGGCAGCAATTCTTTGTCACACAACTACACTAGTTATACAGCAATACCACCGTCTCATCACACCCCTGGGTTCCCAATATAGTTAATTTCAACTTTTACTGAGCGTAACTCGCACTGAACTGGAGTTAACTCATCTACTCACGAA
Organism: Amblyomma maculatum; assembly: GCA_023969395.1. Classification (NCBI taxonomy): domain Eukaryota; kingdom Metazoa; phylum Arthropoda; class Arachnida; order Ixodida; family Ixodidae; genus Amblyomma; species Amblyomma maculatum. Next base: position 445,141 of record JAJIZL010000117.1, read on the forward strand.
AATAATTACTTTGTTCTGTTAAAGCTGCCTTTCTTACAGAGAAGTAAGTTTAATTTTAGCCTTTCTTCTTCTGTTCAAACCAAACAAAAACTTACCTATAATTATAAGCTAGAGAAGGCTAAAGAATAAATTGCAGACGTCTCTATCAACGGCGATATACCGTAAAGGCCCCGCGTCGCAGAAAACCCGGCGTCGGCGTTGCGTTGTAATGACGTCACAGCTACGTGACCTCGCGCAGGAACTTCAACCATCAACGCTCACGTGCTACATGATGTTACGGTTGATAGGAAAGGGATTAAATAAAGTTTGAAATGTAACGCGAATTAATGTTGTCGCGCGCCTCAAAGGATGTAACTTCATAAAATAATTCTTTGTGGTTTCTTTGTACTGTCAATGTTCCTCACTCGGGACTAGGTGCTCAGTATAAACTTCGCGTCTTTAGATTTGTCAGCATCGAGGGACAGATGGCCGCAGGCTGTTATCGCGTCATACCCTTAACGCGTCACTGGAGCGTCGTATAGCCAAACTTGATTTTAACCATAAAACCCTAGATGACTAACTATAATATAACGCGTCATGCCCTTACATCTAATTTTCTCGCCGATAATTACGCTTTTCGCCGCCGTACAAGCGTCAATTAATCCATGGCATTAAGAAAGCGATAGTCTGTATACATTATTGAACAGTAATTCCATGCTCTCCTTGCTCTCTTAAGCAACGTCATGGGTTCCTTGTTTGAGTTGTCTCGGTATTGCTATTACTCTCCTTGTGTCACTGTTGGTTTCCGATTTAGGAAATTGTACTACTCAGTTAAGCCAGGGAAATAGCCGACATCAAGTTGTCCAACGGCGCATAAACAGCGTCGGTACATCTTGCCCTATCAGCCATGTTTTACTAAGAAGCTCTCAATGTGTGAGTTATGTGGAACTTGCGAGAATTTCATCAACGACTTAACAAAGCTGTTTGTATTTTTTTCCACAACACAGGTCGGAAGAACAAAGGGTGAAGCACGTCTGCCATGCCGTCGTCCTGGAACCCCCTCGAAGAGGAAGCCGACAAAAAGGTCCGCGAGGATATTCGCGAGAGTCCTCTCTCCTAAAACTCGTGTACTGTTCTAGTCGGGCACTTGCATATCCCTGAACTGTGGCTGCTTTTTTTTTTTTTTTAGTCATCGCAGAACATTGAGCTCACATCTTCCTTAGCGCAAGTCCTGTTTTTTTTTTTTTTTTCGATCTCGCTGTAACTGTTTTTTTTTTTTTTTTGTTTGTTTGCACTGATTTCCAGGGAGAAACCAGTCAGGCGGGGAATTTATTTTAGTTTTGATGCTTGAATTCCCTCAGGTATTATCATTGCAGTTCTGGCTAAGAGCCCTATCTAAGAAGCTGTTTACAAAATTTTTTGGAGTATAGGTACGTGAGTTTTTGCTATCAAATTGTTTTATCAATCCCTTTTGTAGTCATGCATATTCTGCACTTCAACTTTCCTAGTGTTTCTCTGATTCCTTAAACCTACTCCTCTTACTGCAGGTGAATACTGCTTAAGGCCCTAAGCAGGCGTCGGAGGTAGACTGCAGTTCTGAGGCCAGTTACGTTCATGCAAAAAAAAAAAAAAAAAAAGTGGAAATTGACACCTCCGCTCCAGGCTCAAAAACGGCGAGCTGATGCCCAAACCTAAGGCTGCAACTGGATATCAAAGCATATCAGCTAGAAGCTCGGCCCCGTTTTCTAGGAGATAAGTTTATCGTCGGAATTTTGGCTCATAAAAATAAAATGCGATTTCCTATGCCGTCCAGTGCTAACTTTATATTCAAGCATGCTGCAATGGGCAGCCTCGTTGACAAAGCAAAAAAAGCAAACCACACACGTTCCTTCACGCAGCTCGTTAATCCTAGGGCGAGGACGCGCAGCCAGCAGTCCTCCAAATGAAGAAACCCAAAGCGCAGCAATTTTCGGGCACCGGAATGGCGAAACCTCCATTTCGTATTCTTGGCTATATGCTACATGCATACTGCTTTCAAAAATATTGAAGGCGCTCACTTTTTATGACAACAGTCAGCCAACTATTCCCAGTGCCGCAATACTCTAACAAAAACCTTCAGCTTAATGGAAGATGCATGTTGCACGTTAATTTGTTGATCGCGGATTTTAAGCGCGGCATTTCTACACTTACTCGATATAACAGCAGAAATCGCTTGAACGTGTGTTGCCTGATGGTAGCTTACTCTTGTTGTGGCTGGCACTCATGTTGTAGCGCAAAATCCTGGATTGCAGAGTGCAGCTACCGTGCTTAGGCGTTCTCAGTCGCCGCAGTCACGCGCGAGATGGACGTTCCTATGGGTAAAAATGCGGCTTTGTGTGCGAAGTCGAGGCCGATATTGCTGATGTCCGCCCGGCGCCTTGATGAGGTGTTCTATCTACCGCAGTTCAGTCAGAGCTAAGGACTTTTATTTCGAAAAGACTATCTTTTAAACATTTTGTTCACTTAATATTGTTTGTTTTTCTCCGTTGGAATTTACACATGCCAACGCAGACGTGCTCAATGACAACATATATGCGTGTTTTTGCAGCAGTAACGCTGAAATAGTACTCCCGCTTTGGAAGACTGACAACGAGATTGAATTCGACTATGGTTAGTTGTCTCGTTCAGTGCGGATGCCTTTTTTTTTTTAATGCACCTATGATTCAAACACAAATCACATATGCATGCTGACCCCACTCTGCACCCGTATTTTCTATTTTTCCACTTGGCAGCGGCACCAACCTCAGTGCATGTTTTGCATTGCACAGACAAATTTACGAAGGTAGCAACGTGGCTTAACGACTATTTCATTCTGATACAGTTTATTCACCGTTCCTCGTCTGTAGTGCAATACAACTCACGAACTACGCGACAGCTAGGCCATCTCCTCATGTATGATACATGAAAATAAATGCAGTCAAATCTAGTCCAATCAAGTGGACTTAAAAGTTAGGATATTCGGTCAGTGGCACCACGTGATTGTAAAGACTTCGCAACTAATTATTTGCGATGGTTAATTAATCTGTAGTCACGGTTGCGAGCACAACAGTAGATTAATCGCAACATCATGATAATTGGTATATGCTGTCATCTGGAAGGCCTCTTTTGAGGGACACATGCCAATTTATTGATTTTTGTTAGACTATTATGCTGAATAGTATATATGCAAGCAGCGCCTCCTCTCGAGGAATTTAATACAGTTTTATTGTGCTAATCTACTTTCTTGCACTGGTTTTATGCGCTTGCGTTGCAGGCATGCCAACCTGAAGCCAAGTGTCTCAACGCGTACCGGGACTTTGACGGGCTGTACGTAAGCCACGTGTTCACCGATCGAAACTTGCGCTCCGCCCTCTCCTACGAACCGATGGAGGGCGACGTCTTCATCGTGAGCTACCCGAAATGTGGCACTACGTGGATGCAACACATTGTGTACAACATATACCGTGACGGCGTGCCTCCGGCAAGCCACATGGAATTCATGACCATGGCTCCGTTCATGGAGTTTCTGGGAGCCGAGGGAGCTCGTTCTATGCCGCGCCCTGGAGCCATCAAGACCCATTTACCATTCAGCAAGCAGCCTTACTCGGCGAAGGCCAAGTACATACATCTGCGTCACTCGCAACCCGTACGACTGCTGCGTGTCATTCTACTACCACACGAGGAACTTCCCTCCTTACCTGTTCGAGGAGGGCACATTCGATCAATTCTTCGACATGTTCATGGAAGGCAAAGTGGACTACGGAGACTATTTCGACCACGTCTTGTCCTGGTACGAGCACCGCGGTGATAGCAATGTGCTCTTCATCACCTATGAAGACATCAAGAAGGACACTCCTGGCTCGGTCCTTAAAATTGCCGATTTCTTAGGCAAGGAAGAGTACGGTGACAAGCTGAGGCAGAATCAAGATCTGCTTCAGAAGATACTCGGCGCCATCAGCATCGAATCGATGAAAAAAATCAATGAGCAAATCAAGAAATGGAGCCAGGAACTGACATCGGTGGCCCCGGAGTTGTTGCCCCCGGGAGCGAGGTCTGTTGTGGAGTCCTTGGGTAGTTTGCTCACGAAGCCGGTCCAGGGCGAGTTCGTACGTAAGGGCATCGTAGGAGACTGGAGGAACCACTTTTCTCCAGAGCAGGTCGACAGGATGAAAAAACGAATCGCACTGAAGACTGCTGGCAGTGACCTTATGGACCTCTGGAAGGACACGGGCCTACCTTGAACCTTCGAAAACGTCCAGCTGTACATTTTCATTGCCGAGCACTCTTCAAGAAGCTTATTTTTTATTTACTTCCCACTATTTACATGATTATAAATAAAATAACATAAAGCAGAATTCGTGAACGTGTTGAGAAAACTGCTAGACCAAGATAGGGGTGTCGTCACAGTTGGCACGGTACAAGCTGACGAAGTGCATCGTATTGGCTTTCTCTGTAAGCGAAAGGTGATGCCTTGAAGCTCTTGCATAAAGCGTCGTGCTCAAGCACCATAACGACAGGGCAGGTAGTGTATCCTTGTGCGGGCAGAAGTTGTTTATATATGAAAATTTCGACAAAGTATGCATTTGGCGTCAGTAACGCCATTGAATCAATCATTTATGTGTCACTGTAGCAACTTTAATCAGTAATTAAGCTTCCATTCATTAGGCATTGTTAACAATTCTGTGCCACTTTAATGTGTCCCAAAGGCAAAGCGTCCAGTGCAGTTTTTCCTGTGCGATAGGGCGGGAAGGCAGAAATGCTGTATCGCCAGATAACCATGCACTGTCCTGGACGGCATGCTAAGAAAAATTAGAACCTTGTCATTAATGAAATCAATTTCAATGCAAACACTGAACTTTATCATAAAGGAGCACTGATAATTTTGTGCTTATTTTGAAAATAAACACCAGATATGCCTGAAATTCTAGACTTCTACAGGAAATGAAAACTTTGTACAAAAATTGCATATATGGGCCCCTTTCTTCAGAATTCAGAATCTTTTTATAACAATTTTTTTTTAGCCCATGCTGTTGACTCGGACAGTGGTACAGTGGAAGGGACTCGCTGCATATTGCATGAAGTAAAGGTATCGACTTCGTATTTCGCGCGATGGTTTTATCGCGACACCGTGCAAATGTCATTTGCTGTCCTTAAGTCTCAATGTAGTCGATGCGGTTTAGAGTTTTGAATTGGTGTATCCTATTGCGTATCGTGTTGATTCGACGCTCTTTTCCAAATCATTTGTACAAAGTTCATGTACATAGGACATTATTTCAGTGTAATAAATACCATGTTTAAAAAAAAAAAAGAAGACGCGGTAACACTGTGGTTAAGACGCTCGGCAACTAACCCGGAGTATGAGAGTTCGAACCCGACCATTGCGGCCGCGTTTCGACGGATGCGAAAGGCAAAGGCGTTCATGTGCTGTGCGATGTTAGCGCACGTTAAAGATCCCCAGGTGGTCGAAATTACTCCGAAGCCCTCCACTATGACTCCTCTTTCTCTCTTTCTACTTTAACTCCCACCTTCCTCCCTTCCCTTACGGCGCGGTTCAGGTGTCCACAGACACGTGTGACAGATACTGCGCCTTTCCCTTCTTGTGAACCAATTAAAAAAATATATATCTTCGCTGCCCTCCGGGCTACAGCGCCTCTTTCTCCTTTTCTTTTTCACTAGCTACTACCTACCTTCCTTTATTGCACGGTAGAGGTGTCCACCGAGAGTACTGCGCCTTTGCTTTCCTATAAGCCATTTTACATCTTATATGCGGAGCAATGGGCTCCTGAATGCTCTTAAAGAAGGCTGGTGACTCTCTATGCAAACGTACGAAACTGAAATTGCACAATGCATAGCTTGTACAGGAATCAGTTATTTAACCTAAGCTAGAGGATGAAGGGTATTGTGCAATAAACGTTTATCGTTACTGCGCAAAAAAAAAAAATTGTCACGACTGTGACTATGGGCAACGTTTCTACAAACAATGCAAATTGCCGTACGCAAGTTTAAATTTCCGAGTCATGTTACATTATGTAATGACTGAGCAGTTTGGTTTGTTTTAAGGGGTTTAACGTTCCAAAGCGACTCAGGCTACCACAGTAGAAGGCTCCGGAAATTTTTACCACCAGGAGTTCTTTAACGTGCCCTGATATCGCACAGACAGAACACGGGCGCCTTGCTTTTCGCCTCCATTGAAAAGCGGCTGCCACAGCCGGGATTCACGCTCGCATCCTTGTGCACAGCGGTCGAGCACCCTAACCAATGCACCACTACGGCGGGGCACTATGAGTGATGTTTGTACAGACCTTCCACGTTACAGCACGTTGCTTTGTAAACTGCTGAGTTGTGCTATTTTCCGTAATCTCCACCTACGCACATGAAATGGAGGCCTGCAACGCCGCACGCAAGCGTTGCGGGACTGTGTACTGCCACGGTCGTACGCGAACGCATTTGCTGCCAATGCGCGTTCCGAGGCCCCTTCCAACGAGCCTGATGTACAGCAACAAATTTCCCCAGTCCCTACCATGACGGAAAATGAGAAACAGTCGACGGACGCCTCATCAGCGGAGACCGCCGAAGAACTATCACGTAAGGGCGAGACATCCTTATTAACCGACGGATCAAACGCGGACTTTCAGTCCCCTCTGGCCGAGCAGCTGAGCATGGAGGGGTCATTCTCAGTGGGGCTTCCAACCTCTGCAAACCAGGCGACTGTGCGGGTTGGTACTTATTCATCTCAAAAACCAGCCCAAAAGACGCTACAAAAGAACAGATGTAAACAATCTCTGTCTTATTGTTTGCTTCTTTTCTCGGGTTGCGTCTTTTCGGCTGGTTTTTGTGATGAATCTTTCCAAACGGCGCTCTTCAATCACTTTCAACACGCGGATGAAGCTCAGCTGTGCGTGGCCTTGAGCCTCTGCTGACAGCACAAGGCCCATAAAGCCTTCAGGACGAAGAAGTGTAGCCAATTGTGAGTAATCGCAGGCGTAAACTTCACTGGGGTAGCTATAGCGTGAAACCGTGTGATTTCCACGCCTTATCGCTTTCGTTTGGCATTCTGAGATAGTGAGTGGCTGGTTAATTGATGAATGGCGTGCGGTCGGAATGGGTGCGGTTAGACAAGGGTAGGTTACAAGACTCAGATTTAAGCTTATAAGCTAATAAAGTATAGTATGGGTATTTACGCAGCGCAACGCAAAAATATGTTGTTGTGGCAATAGGATGTCAATAGAGAGAATGGGTGCCTCGTTTTCAGCTTGGACTCCATTACCGCTTCGCTATCGCCTTTTGTTCCGGTGCCAAGCCGACCTGCTTGTTATCACAGACAGGGGATCATCACCTCAGGGTCAGGTTTTCATATCTATAGACGTCAACAATTCCTAAGGTAATAAACGTACGCAGTGAGCCCTTGTAAGAGGAGCCCTAAGCCCTTGTACATAAGTGCGCCCTCTACCGGACATAAGTACTGCCCTTGTCATGCATTCCGCCTTCATGTCTATTCGTTCCTCGGCCATGTTGAGAATTGTTTCCCAGCTTACGCTTTTTTGCTCGTATTCATCCGCCAACGCAAAGAAAAAAAGTTTCCATTCTTACATATATATGTAAGAATGGAAACATTTTTCCTTTATTGCACTTTCGGCGAATCGCCATCAGGGGTTCCAGACATGAGAGCTGCGTCAATTCTGCCGCTGTTGCCGATCGCCTCGCCCTTCTGTCGTCACATTAACGAGCTGATCCATAGTGTTGTTGTCTAATGAACCATTTTACCAGTGGTTTTGACCCTGCTGAGGCTAGGATGCATAAGCGAATTAAGCAATTTAGACTTGACAACGGTGCGCTCTCCCTAGTAAGACACTCGTTGGGTGCTATGATTCCATGAGCGCTTTGAAAACATATTCTGGCGGCCCTCAGCGATGACGCTATGTAGGTTTTGCCAAAAACCCATTATCGCGTGAGAAGCTGTTTCTTTTGACCTGACTTCTACTCCAGTTTGGCGAAATACGTCGAATCTTGTCTGCTGTGTCGGCGCCACAAATGGAAATTCATTACCGCGGACCTGCCAAAGACTTCCTTGCCCCGCCATGCCATTCGCAGTCGTTGACATCGACTTGCACGGCCCCCTTCCTTTGTTTGCACAAAGTAATCGCTGGATCGTCACCGCCGCTGACCGTCTAACGCGGCACACTGAGACCTTGTCCTGCCTAATGGCTCAGCGCCTGAATTCGCGAGCTTCTTTTTGCGAGCCCTCGTACTGCGCCATGGGGCCCCTCAAGTGTTTCAGTGACCGCGGCTGGACCCTCCACAGCGTGTAAAGCTGTGCTCGGCTGATCAGGCTTATTCGCACCTGAACAAGTCACGCAACGAAGCAAACAGCCCTCAGCGATGACGATGGGTATCTGTACAAGAGAGAAGGATTGGGATGAACCTGCATGTGCGCAGGTTATAATTAAAGACGAAGCGCCCGTTCGCAATATGCTATAGTTTTTGCTGTGCCCCGGCTATCTTACCTTGATATCATCACAACGTTCAAACGATGTATTTGGCGTCCTGAAAGAGCACTTTTTTCTGGTACACGCTCTTTGTTTACATATAAAAATGCCTGCACATTCTTTGTTTTTACTTATAAACAGTCTAAAATACACTTTTTATTGCATATAGCAATCTTCAGGAAGGATGCAGCCGAAGTCCTTTGATTTTCTTGTTTTTACTTATACACAGTCTAAAATACACTTTTTATTGCATATAGCAATCTTCAGGGAGGATGCAGCTGAAGTCCTTTGATTTTCTTGCGCTTTCGGGAAGCTCTACTTGAAATATACTGCTTGATTGTGCTTGTTTCATTTGTACGGTATAACTTTTAGAAAGACGTCGACACACCCCTTTTCGTAATATATAGACGCACTTTGGTCCACTATACAGCAGCTTCCGCTATCTTAAAGGCGCGCGCGCTTTTGTGTGTGTGTGTGTGTGTGTGTGTGTGTGTGTGTGTGTGTGTG